>WAAG01026702.1:0-12540 GCA_013390105.1 Tichodroma muraria | reverse complement strand
CTTTTACTTCAAGTGATGGAAGAGCTCCCTGTCCAGTGTTCCATAACTTTTTAGGTCCTTAAGAGAGAGGCAAACGTATCAAAATCTAAACTCTGTCTCAGAGAGGCAGATTAAAGGCAACCTGCCTTGCAGTAATTCATAGCAGGTTTTATTTCTGGGAGTTTTTAATGGCTTTTGCTCTAAGCAGTGTCTGCTTATTAGGTGCAAATCAGTGAAATTACTATTTTTAATACAACAGACTGCAGTATCCTGGTTGCCTCCCTCCTGCCACCATCTGATTGCCCTGAGTGATGGACATATCTGGATAATAGGAGCAATCTAGAACACTGTGGCACATGGTCAAAAGATACACTTGAGTGATGTTTTTGTTATTTCTTTGTTTGATTAATTCTTCCAGGCAGGGGAAAAATTGGGGATTGGGAAAAATTGAGAAGCAAGAGAAAAATAACTGTTATAGGTGGAAAGGAGAGAAATTGAGGGAAGATTTAATGCTGATCATTCTGTAAAATCTTAGAAGGAAGTGGGCTATTCCCTGGCAATGTAGCTGGGCATTTAGGTTTGCACCTCTTTTGTGTGTTTGCTTTGTGTCTCAGTGGAAGAGAGTTAAACTTTCTGGAACATTAAATGTTGAGAATCTTGGTCAAATGTTAACTGACCAGTTACCTCCTGACATTTTAATACAATGTTATTCATTTGCATCTTAAATGCTACATATGGTCTTGGTTAATTTTTGTTCTCTTCCATTCTTGTCACAACATTCTCATTGGCAGGTGAAGTAGTTGTGTAATCTTGTTTGAAGGACAAGCAATGGTAAAAATAAAAGGAGTAACAAGGAGAGAAGGCATTTTATTGCTTAGGCTCTTATTTTGTTTCATTTACATTTTTAAATTAGTTCCCACTTGCCTGAGCTGTTTGAAGCCCATCTGAAATATGTTTTTCAGAATAATTTTATCTTGTTATTAAAAACAATCCTTTTATCTTTTTCATGATTAATGAGGGAAGAAAATGATATTCTGCAGGTTTTGATCATTTGCCAAATGTCTCTGTTTCATTCTTTACATCAAGGAAATTTATAACTATTTTCTAAAACCGGTGGGGTTTGGTGGCAGCTTTTCACTGGCATGCTTTTTCTGGAAAATTTAAATGTTGCTGAAAATGTTGCATCCATTAGGAAAATGAGGTTACCCTAGCTGCTTACCTGTAGTTTTCTTGGCAACATGACATTTTCTTTGCAGAGAGAAAGCAAGACTTGAGAAGAGCTTTGTGGAAAGACAGCTGGCAGGCTGAAAGATCCTCTTAAAATTGTCCTGAAATTTTTGCTTGGAAGTCTCTTCCCAAGATGGAACACATACCATACACTCTTAGCTTTTCTACGAACCCAGAGAGTGCGCGTGTGTCTGCACATGGGTTCATGAATAGTTCTGGTAGAAGTGGATTTCCATTCTCCAGAATGCTTCATATGCAAGGCATCCATTACTCTGGTAGCCCATACTTGATTTTTTCCCCCAGGAAAAGAATTACAATCTGGGGGAGAAGCAAAGAGAAGAGAAGAAAGTTTCTTCTCTTCTGAAGAGAAGAAACGTGTTCTGATTTTGTTCTGACCACTGTCGTATTCTTTGTCCAAGCATGACCTTAAAACAAGGCAGTGGCATCTCATCTTGCATGTAAAGATTGCACATTTGAAGATCAGAATTGTATTCCAGCTATAATATAGATGATTTCCTAACTCCTGTGCATAATCAGCTGGATGTGGATTTCTTCATTTTCTTTGGGTTGTCAATGACTGTATCTCCCAGCGGAGTAGTATTGTGCCTGGATTTCTTCTGGTTATTTTACAAAGTACTTCATAATGCAAATTAAGGAAAATTAAAGGAAGAGCTGGCATAACTTATTAACTCATTGTAAGGAATATTCAATTATAGTTCATTTTTCAAGCTTATCCCTTTGCAATCTCTCCTTTTTGTCTTTTATTCCAGTCCCCTCTGCTGTGCCTATGATGCATCAGGTGAGTCGTACTACCAATAGCATCACACTGTCGTGGCCTCAGCCAGACCAGCCCAATGGGATCATCCTGGATTACCAGCTACGTTACTTTGACAAGGTGAGCAGAAAGTGATACTGAGCACTTTCTGTCTGGGAGATGCACCCCTGCACTTCCCAGATGCAGGGGATGATCGGGATGAACAAGGTGGAGAAAAACGCTTCAGTTATGAGGAAGGAACAAACTTCAGCCATACCAGAAGTTTGTGATATACATGTCTTCTGACATCAGTCCATCTGCATTTCCCAACTTGGAAACATCTAGGGACAAGGCAAATTTTAAGAAAAGAGAAGACACTTGTTTAAGCTGAAAAGCTGCGGCTAACAATAAGTTTAGTATCAGCTGACACAGGTAACAGTGGAAGGTGCTGAAGTTTCTAAATATGTTTACTGGAAGTGGTTCCACTGCAAGTCTGTCATTTGTTTATGAGGAGAAGTCTTGTCTCCCCATTTATGCCTGGACAGACATCTCTAAGAAATTTTATGAGGAGGAGTGCACTCTTTCATTCGCTAAGTGGCAAATACCTCTTTGTGTGCTGGAATTACAGGGTGGCAGCTACAAATTTGTCCTCCATTCACGTGTCTTGTGACTCCTAATCCATCTGACTTGAGGGGAAGAGATGTGTGGGGCTGTTCAGACAAACTCCCATTCCATATTACTGGTCTTTCACATAAATACTTCTGCAGGATTTTGCAGGGCTACTATTTTTTAATGGTAAAAAGGACTGCTATTTGTGATAACGCGTGTAGCAGCTTCGGGATACAGCTTTACGTGTGTTCTTGCTCTGAATTCTCCTAGGACAATGCATGAGTTTGGAATTCATAGAAAGTGAACCACAGGACAAAGTTTTGTCTTTCATTTTTTGTTTAGATTGAGAGTCTTTAGCAGAGCTTTGTGGGAAGCCCGGGCCTGGGGGAATGAAAAGCAGCAGTGAGGAATGAGTAGTGTGTGAGGAAGTAAGGTCTGGAATAGCAGCTGTTGTTGGGAGGCTCTGTAAAGGTTCAAAGAACATTGGGTTGACATGGAAACTGTCATGCCTTGATGAGTAGAGTGAGCAGTGTAGGCAGAAGTTTCACATTCGTTTTTGGTCATTGACATTCACAGGCAGAAGATGAGGATAATTCATTGACCTTAACTAGTGAGACCAACATGGCCACGATATCAAGTCTGAGCCCAGGCAAGATCTATGCCTTCCAAGTGCGCGCTAGGACAGCAGTCGGCTACGGCCCCTACAGTGGGAAGATGTATTTCCAGACTTTAACAGGAGGTAAGTGCTGCCATTTTGTGCCGAGGTCTGCACTTGATCACCTTCCACTTGCCTGTGTCCCCGAGTGCATTGGCTTATCCTCTGAAGGACTGCTACTGGACACTCCTACTCAACTTGTATTTCTGTTTATAATAATTTGCATTTGCAGATTTGTTCACTCAGAGGAGCTTCATGCTGTAAGAGGGTATTGTTTATGTACTGCCATACTCCCCAGCTCTGCTCCTTGTTGCCTCTGTGCCTCTGACCAGCGAGTGCAGAGCTTGCCAGTAAAAATCTCTTTAGGGGGATGTGGCAGTACATAGCACTATACACAGATGTCACGGGACATCTTACAGCTGAAAGCTCTGTGAATGTCTAAAAGACAGGTAGGACACAGGACAGAGAGGTAGATGGGACACAGGCATATGTGCAGAAGCTTGCCTTCCAGCAGGATCACCTTGCTTTTGGTATGGATCAAAGGTACTCAAGTATGTCACTGGCAGGCTACATTAATAGGGGATGGTGGGATTACAGCCCAGGTGTAGAGCTAGCCTGTGCTTAAGTGGCTTGTCAGCTGTCAGTGGACCAGAGGAAGAGAAAGTGCATTAGGAGGGAGCACTGGCTTTTCAGATGTAGGAAAGAAGGCACTGGAGAACCACAGTGACCGGGGAGCAAAGGGCTGGTAGGGACGGAATTATGAGCGAGATCTAGGTGAGCAGAAGAGAAACTGCACAGTTCCTGTCCTCTGCATCTGTATGCGTGTATGTGTGTCTTCCTTGCCAGGGGAGCGCTCAGAGATGGTGCAGGACCGTCTGCCGCTGATCGTGGGCTCAGCGCTCGGGGGTCTGGCCTTCTTGGTAATTGCTGCCATTGCCATCCTTGCCATCATCTTCAAGAGGTGAATTCCTTGACCTGCTCATGTGCAATTCAGACAGTGGAACTTCCTTACCCCTGCAACATAACCCCGTCCCAAGGGAAACAGCCTGATCTGCATTTATCCAGATGTCCTTGAGATGCCATTCTCTAATTAAGGAAAGATCCTGCCCCGTTACTCCTATCTGAGGAGCCTCTCCTTTGGTAGACCACTCGTACTTAGCTGATATTTGGCTAGTTAGCAATTTGAACACAAGGAAAGCATTTTAAAGCTGGTACCCTGAAGGTATTTAAATGCATCGCTGTGAAGGAGGGACTGTAAATTGCATTTTAGGCAAGCAAGTGTAAAATGAAACAATGTAGTGGAGAAGGACTGGTGGAATATGTATGTATATCCAGTTATTTAGAAAGTGATAAATACCCTTTCACCCAGGACCAAGAGACAAGGGCTCATTTGCTGAAGAATAAAATCTATACAACCCCAGTAGTTCCATGGAACACTAGTTCATAAAATACAGGTTAAAGAAAGCAAATACCACTTTCCATTTTGGAAAGAATGAAGGGCATATAAAAGATTGTAGAGATAATCTGTTACAGCAAAAAAAAAAAAGGACAGAAATTTTAACGAGAAAAAAGTAAGGGTTGCTATTTTTGTAGAGGTACAAAAGTAAACAATGGGGGTTTTGTTATTTGAAGAAAAGAAACAGTCATTACCCTCTCCTTGAATTTACTGAGGTTTGAACTTAATCCCCTAGATTGTCAGTAATGGATTTCTGTATCTGTACTCTACTGTGCCTCTGCACAAGAGGGACTTTTTAGCTTTTTCTGCTGACCTAAAAAAATGTATAAACTACTTAACTTTAGGAAGTGACATCTAGTTTTAATGATTTCTTTTTTGTTCTTCCCTTTTCTACATTTGTTTTCTCCTCTTGTGTATATTCTCTTTTAATATTTTTCTTTCTGGAAAGAAAAGAATTATCAAATATTGTTATATTTGAAATGTTGCCTCCTTTTGTTGCTTTGAACTGTTAAAAATACAATTTCTTGTTACAGCTGGAAATGTGCTATTATGTGCACAACTCAATAAAGCTTATATTTTTCTAAAAAAAAAAATAAACCAAACCCAGAATAAGTTAATATTACTGAAACTGTGTTGGGGAAAGACATTAATGGCATCTGTGAATTTACGTATGAGGAAATATCATAAAAAATGCATTCATTTATGATTAAAGAATTATGTATAGTTAATAGACAGTTTGTCAGAAAAAGTGGAGATACCAAATTCCTATTTTAAATTTGCCCTTGATAAGAAAAGTAATTTTGAAGATGCAGAAAATGAGGAACACCAGATGAAATAAGTAGTTTTTTAAAAGGTTGAACATATGTAGAATCAAATGCTATGACTTCAGCTTGTTTTTGTAAATCATTGGTACACATTTTTCAGGCAATATGCACTGTGAAACACCTATTTTAGCTAATTTTTTTGTTGGCTTTTTATATGGAAAACAATTAATTTGTTAGATAACCTATAAAAAACATTATTGTAAACCTGACTTTCAGGTTCAACAACAGAGTTAGAGCTCTTAGGTATAGGCCCCCAGCAAAGCCAATTTCTTTGCACTAGAGAAAATAATTTGAAGGTAGAACTGTCTTTGGTTTTGAAAGCAGAATTTAAAGAGATCAGTCTGACAAGAAAGAATAATACAGTTAGCTGTTAGAATGTCAGAATTACTTATGTTCATAAAGAAACATAATGTTTCATGATACTTTGCCTTCAAATGCTAATTGAATCAGCAGCTAAAAGGTCTCATGCTGAAACAGCAAAACATGAGTTGACACAAATCCATGCAGACAGCAGGGATACTGCAGGATACTGTAGAGTTTGATTTACAATCTGGTCTAATTAATAGCATGATTGGAAACTAGCATGAAACATACATTTTTTTAAAAAAAAAAAGAACACTGCTTGGAACAAAGGAAGTAGTTTGAAAATGGCAAATAGATTTAGTGCAAACAAAGAATAGAATGAAACTTCTAAAATAATTAGATTGTGTGGGAAATAAATGATTGAATCATACACATGCAGGAGGATGAAATCTGAGAAATGCCTCTGCTGAGAAGGACCTATGCTACTGGAAATTAGATACGTATATGCAATAAACCTTGCAGTAATAAAGACTGTACCTGTTTTGATTTGCACATGCAAAAGTCACATCAAGGAACAGATTTCCATCTGTTTGGGTCTGTGTGGTTTGGTTTGGGTACCATACTTATGAACAGAATGGCCAAAGTAAATGCTGTTAAACAAAGCCAGGAGGAAAAATAATTGGGGGAGATCTATACATATTAAGCATCAGAGTAAATGGCTCTTAGAATGTTTTTGAAGAACTTAAAAGGCATCATAGAAGAAGGCATTACATTATAATTGAAAAGAATAATTTGTTGTAATTAAATTAAATTAAATTAAAATGCAAATTTAGCCTGAATAGCAAGAAAACTTCCAAGGCAGTAACGTTAAACTGTAATATTCTTTTTCAGGATAGTGTTGGAAGCCCTATCGTTTGTCATTTCTAAAGTGGGGATGCCAACAGTGGCATAAAAACCACCACATAGAAAACAAGCATGCACTGGTTACCAGGAGATGGGCAGGATCTTAACATCCATCTTCTACCCCTAATGTCAAGGATTCTCTGAGCCTTGCACTGAGAAGCTTACCCCAGCATCTGATGAGAGACTCTTGTGTGTGTTTTGACTTTCCTTTCCTTTGTGTCCTGCAGTAAAAGGCGAGAGACTCCATACACAGACCGCCTGCAGCAGTATATCGGTGCACGAGGTAGGTATTTTTGAGCAACAGATGGCAAGGGCCTGTCTCTTTCCAGGACTCATTAACAGCTGTGTGTCCCAGGGTTTGATTCTGGTGATGTTTTGGGCTGTTTTCCCCACTGCAGGACTTGGAGTGAAGTACTACATTGATCCTTCAACCTATGAAGATCCCAATGAAGCCATTCGAGAATTTGCCAAGGAGATTGATGTGTCCCTCATCAAGATTGAGGAGGTCATCGGATCAGGTAGTGTGAGAATCTGTAAATAGTGTAAATAATCTGCAGATTATTATATAAAGTGCCTTCTTGTTCACCTTAAGACCTGGCACACTATTGGCCTGAAATGGACCAATGGATCCATGGTACATCAAGTGTCCCAGGATATCTAAACCTTCATTTTTACCAAAATCAATTTTAACCTACTAACCTTTAGATGGTAGCACTAAACCAAGTTTAAATTTTGAAGACTCAGAACTCCTCATTTGAACCCTGAAGATGCAATAGTCTCCTACCTTCACCGAAAGATTTGCCTTAATCTAAACGGTCCCATAACTGTATTTCCAAGCATCACCCGAAGTCATCCACAGTAAAATGCTTTAGTACATCTGACTAAAATCCACTGCTGTGTTTCCTTACTTGAGGTGTGTTTCTTCCCTCCCTGACAGGAGAGTTTGGAGAGGTGTGCTTTGGGCGCCTAAAACACCCAGGGAAGCGTGAATACATGGTAGCTATTAAGACCTTGAAGTCAGGTTACACAGAGGAACAGCGGCGGGAATTCCTGAGCGAGGCCAGCATCATGGGGCAATTTGAGCATCCCAATGTCATCCACCTGGAGGGGGTGGTCACCAAGAGCCGACCAGTCATGATTGTCACAGAGTTCATGGAGAATGGATCGCTGGATTCCTTCCTCAGGGTACCACAGAGTCTCCCACAACCATTAACCTCTTCATCTCGCTGTGTGCCAGTCTCAGACCTGAT
Organism: Tichodroma muraria; assembly: GCA_013390105.1. Taxonomy (NCBI): domain Eukaryota; kingdom Metazoa; phylum Chordata; class Aves; order Passeriformes; family Sittidae; genus Tichodroma; species Tichodroma muraria. Next base: position 4,580 of record WAAG01026702.1, on the reverse strand, counting down.
AATTTTGCCTGGCCTTCCTCTTCACTCCTGTCTCCCTAAGTCCTCAGTTGCCCTCTTCAGGTGCACTAGAAAGGATAGCAAATAGCCACAGTAAGTGGTTTCAGGCCAGCATGGTGAACATACTCCAAGGGCTCAACAACCATATAAAATTTCAGTATTTTAGACTTTTTCAACTCCAATAATTAATGTAAACAGTACCAAATCTGTGTACACACCCTTTCAATTGCTTATGTGCATGTTCCAAATTTTTCCTTTCTAATAATGTTTTTCAGACTTTATTTCACAGAATATTTTCAAATTTCAACATTGTAGTGAAGTAATGAAGCTTGCAGTTATTTTTGGATTTTGAGTTTTCTACTAATGAAACACAAATATGGACAATCTATGTAGTATAGCTGCTTCACTTCTCCTTTTTTACTGATTTATGTGCTCATTCAGTCACAAATGCTTTGGCAGGTACCATTGGAAGAGCACATGAACCCGTTGAGTAGAACTGCATAGAAGTCATTGTAAAGATCTTAGTAAAAGCAGATTTGTCTGCTCACATGCATTTAGCCATCTTTGTAGTTAGTGAGGTTAGGTGTAGGATGTTAAAGGAGGATGTGGCCACAAAAGGAGGTTTGCCTTCAAGAAAAGATCACCAGTGTCTGATTTTATTTGAGGTTCATTGCTTTAAGCCCACCCTCCTTTGTTATTTGTTGTCCTTGAACCTTCAGATTTGGGCTGAAATTAAGATGTGTGGTCTCTAACTTCATAAATCCACCTTGTTAAACTGCTCTTTGTTAGTCTCCCCTGTTGCCTTCATGTTCTGTTGCCATGAGAGCCTGTGTTTGCCTCCTCCCTTGCAGCAGAAGGAAGGGCAGTTCAGTGTGCTGCAGCTGGTGGGAATGCTGCGGGGGATTGCAGCCGGCATGCGCTACCTGTCAGACATGAACTATGTGCATCGTGACCTGGCAGCACGAAACATCCTGGTCAACAGCAACCTGGTGTGCAAGGTGTCGGACTTCGGGTTGTCCCGCTTCCTGGAGGATGATGCTTCAAATCCCACCTACACTGGGGGTCTGGTGAGTCACTGCTGTGGTGGGAGTTGCTGTAGTGCTGACAGATAGGACTTTTTCCTGTGTTCCTCCTTGGTTTGGTGAGCCCTCTTTAGTCCATCTTGAGACCATAGAGAAGCGTGGAGCAGAGCCTTCTATCTTGTGGGCTATTTGTTCCAAAGCAGTAAAAATTAAAAATAACGGAGTATCTGAGCCACTCTGCCATGTGAAGTGTCAGTGGTGTTCTTTGAAGCATGATGGTGAATAGGTCAAACCTCACAGCCTGATGTAGCTATTATCTTCCCACTTTCATTAGCTTTTTATAGGAAGGATAAAGGACTGAAGGGGAGATTACAGTCCTGTACTACCACTTCTTTGAAGAAAGAGTTTTTTCCTACAGAAAAGATAAATGGCCTAAGTGTATTTATGAGCTTACAGCCAACCATCAAATGAGCTTATTGCCTATGAAGTTGTGACACCTACTACAAAAGGTGTAGTACAGTTGTCACACGTACTACAAAAGGGGTGGGAGTATAACAGGTGGATTGAAAAAGAAGGGGATGAAGAATTCAGTCACTGAAAAGTGGAACAGTTTTTAGATCTGTGCATTTTGAAGAACCAGCACCTCAATGATATTTCATCTTACAGGTCATACCTGCAGTTAGAGAGGTCAAAATGGAAAGAGAAAGGAGTTAGTGCTAGCTACTAAGTATACCTCTCTCTAGTGCTGCAGTCTGGCATTATTTAAATGGCTTTAGATTTCCAAATGATTGTGGCTCAGGAGGATTTTGCTATATGCCACTTTCAAATGCTGCAAAGTAAAGCTGTGAAAGTATAAAATCATGGGATTTGTAGCAGCAAGGAGGCATGATTCTCTCTTTTCATTTATACTTGTCAGTAAAACAAGGTGGAAACCTTGAACATAATATAAATTTAAACCAGCAATGTTTCCAAGACAGAATCGACGGGACTGTCACACCGCGCTCCGGGCTGTGTTGTGCTGCTAACATCTGATTGTTTCAGTGATGCTGTTTTCACAAGCAGTCCTTATCTCACTACCTTCTGGTTGCTTTCTGTCTGCTTCCCAGGGCTGCAAAATCCCCATCCGCTGGACTGCCCCTGAAGCCATCCAGTACCGCAAGTTCACCTCCTCCAGTGATGTCTGGAGCTATGGAATTGTCATGTGGGAGGTGATGTCCTATGGTGAGAGGCCTTACTGGGACATGTCCAATCAGGATGTAAGTTTTAGAAGTGGTGAGGATGTACATCTGCCTCTCTGTCCTGTATCAATTCAAGCAGAAGAAAGCCACAGACACTGAGTGATTGAAGCTCTTTTGTCTTTTTTTTTCCCAGTTGCGATAAAGCTTTGTTCTTCTTTTCCTGCAGGTAATTAATGCCATTGACCAGGACTATCGCCTGCCACCACCCCCAGACTGCCCAACTGTTTTGCACCTGCTGATGCTTGACTGCTGGCAGAAGGAGAGGGTCCAGAGACCCAAATTTGAGCAAATAGTCAGTGCCCTGGATAAAATGATTCGCAAGCCATCAGCCCTCAAAGCCATTGGCACTGGGACCAGCAGGTGAGATGGGGATTTAATGCAAAATAATAGGACTTGTTTTTCAGTAGGCATCACGAGGAAAAGAAAGCCATAAATCAGGCTATATAGGTTTTTTTTTCTAACCCTCTCATTTGAGACTGGGAACAAACAGGAAATGGAAAAAAAAGTGAGGAAGCAGGTTGGAAGAACTGTATATCCTGATTCAGTAAATGGGGAGCTCTGAGTGCTGAATGTGACAGGAGATAAATCTCGATGGGTTGCACTGAGGATGAATGACTGAGGGATCACAGGGAATGAAGGGAGGGACACATCTGGGTGCAGCAGCACGAGATATTCTGTGATCACACCATATTGTGTGACCACAAGAGATGATGAAGAAAAAGAAGACCTTAGCATATGGAGGGAAGGAAGTCTTTACATACGAATAATTAGAACTGCAGCTTACATCGTATATTTTCCCAACTGCATTTTGCAGTCTGATGGAACAAGAGGCAGGAGGTCAGCAAAGAAGAAGTCTCTGGAGGGATAAACGGTGCCAAGGTTAGTTGGCTGCTGGGCTGATGACGAAATTCCATCCTGCTGGCCTGGAGGGTTTTTCCCTGTGGTTATAAATCTTGTCTCAGTGGAATGTACTCCACAGCTGGGGGAGGGGAAAAGTATCTAGTGATGCCCAGTTTACTAAAAGCAGCACATAAAGAGTGTTATAGCTTTGGGACAGATTCAGATGATGAGGAAAAGAGCAAATGCCATATGTAGGCAGTCATCTCTTTGGCCTTTTACTGCAATTCTTTTATCTGGTGGGTGTTGGAGCTGAAACAACGTACTCATTGTCTCATAGGTCAGTGTCTGACTAAAAGAGAGCATTTAGGAGAGGGAGACCTAGTCACAAAGGTAAAAAGGTGTATAAGGTCTTAAGTCTCTTTCAGAAACCTCCTCATTGCAGCTCTTTGCCCAGCTAATAGGTCTATTCCAAGAAAGTGTGGAAAGATCTTGGGCTATAAGAAGAGAATGTGACTGAGAGAGTATGGGCAATGGGAAGGGAGAATCAATTTCTAGGGTTGGTTGATTGTTTTCAGGCAGGAAAAGGGACACTGGAAGCCTAGAAACAGCACATCAAGGTGGGACTTTAATAGGAGTCAGGTCATGAAGAACATATGTCATTGGAATGTCACTCTGAAGTCCTCTTCAGAGGCTGCATTCTCTCCCTCTCATAATTCTTACTTTACTAGTGTGCTCAGCTGATGCTGATAACTTGGATTTTAGAACCTACCTCTTTTGCAGACCATCTCAGCCTCTCCTGAGCAACTGTCCTCCAGATTTCCCTTCCCTCAGCAATGCCCACGAGTGGTTGGATGCTATCAAGATGGGCCGCTACAAGGAGAATTTTGACCAGGCCGGTTTGGCTACATTCGATGTCATATCACGCATGACTCTTGAGTAAGTAGCAGGGCAGAGAGCAATAGATACCAGGCACTGAGTTTTCCATGCAGGAAGTGAAAGGAGTCTGAGAAATTTGCTATGTGGAAAATACATACACATGAAAAAGGAGAGGGAAGCCAAAGCAAAGTAGCTACTGTTCCTTGCATATTACTAGGGCCTCTGGACACCATCCGTGCCGTTTACACTTGTAATCTGTATCTATAAGTACTAATTCTGATCCAGTGTGCATCAGAAAATGTATTGTCAGTGTTGCAGAGAGCCTGTTATGTCAGTGTTCATGACAGCTAGCACAGATAATAACGACCGCTTTTAAGCAGATGTGTAGAACCAGCCACACCATATACTGGGTTGAAGTGTTGTGTAAAAGACAGGACCCAGAAAGAGGAACATTCTTGGAATCATAGAATGGTTTGGGTTGGAAGGGACCTTTAAAGATCATCTAGTCCAACACCCCTGCTGTAAGCAGGGGCACCTTTCATGAGATGATGCTGCTCACAGCGCTGTCCAACCTGATGTTGAATGCTTACAGGGATGGGACATCCAC
>WAAG01026700.1:246-12933 GCA_013390105.1 Tichodroma muraria | reverse complement strand
GAGAAGGGTGATTTTTTTAGCTCATCTCCTGTTTTGACTATGATTTTGATGTTGATCTCTTCAGGAGTCACCCATACCTGTTTTCTCTGCTATTTCCTTGCTGAATTTATCTTTCTGGCTTCCCTGTCTTCAGTTGTGAATCCTCCCTTCTCTGATCATGTCCATGAATTTCTGGGAAAGGTGGCAACTCCAGAAGGCAGAGGAAGACCTAGTTTGTGAAGCTAGGACAGGGCAAGGAGACTTCCTTTCCACTGATATGCCACACACTTTTGAAAGAAATTAACTGACAAACTTCTGACATACTGATATACTCCCCATATATACTAAAACTCCTCTAAATTATGATGCACCTTTAAAATTAAAAAAAAAAAAAAATTCAAAAGGATATCTAAGATGTTACAAAATTACAACAAACTTAACGCAGTTGAGCAAATGTGCCATGACAGTATGTACTGGTACATCTAAGAGATTCCTTCTCAGCTGGAGCACAGAACAAATGGAGTGAATAGGCAGGCAGAAAAAGCAGAAGATAACTCCTTTCCAAGAACGATTACATCTCTCCTCTCCCCCACACATGTGCACTCTAAAGCAGTGATTCCTTGGCTATGCTTATGTCAGGCTCTGCAGGTCTTTAAGCTTGCATGTCTTCAGGTCCCACACGACATCAAGTCCCTGGTGCACAGGACATTTCTTATGTGCCTCATTCAGCATTTCAGTGGTGCCTACTCAGCATTTGACACATCAGTGCCCTGCTCAGTGCTCTGTTCACGCCACTTGGAGCAAGTTCTAGGTCATACAACAGGGCAAGTCATCTACACCAAACCCTACAGCTCTGGGCCTCAGACAAAAGAAACAAACCCAAACAAAACCTTCAAATCTATTGGAAACCAGCTCAGCTTTACCAGGTGTAAGGACATGATCTTAAGAACAATGTTCCATGAATAGAAGAGAGCTCATCTGTTTAACAGCTACATTTGAGAAAACTTTAAACTGTGAATGGGGACCATGTCTGAAAAGAGACTGAGGTCCTACTTCACACATCCAGATGCATTTCCTCCACCTGTATTCTGACAAAAGCAAAGCCATCCAGGGCTGAAAATAATGCACCTGGTGGATGTGGGCTGATCCTTGCTGTTGAAACAAGCCCTGAGGGGCAAGACTAAATACTCTAAGTGTAGCACTGAGCAGGTATCCACATACACGGATCTGCCTGGCTTCAGGCGCAGGTTTGCTGTGGTTCAGCTGGCCCCTGGCACTGGCTGAGCACAAACACCACTGCCTGCTCCCTGTCAGTCATACCCAAAGAGAATTTGGCTTGTTTAATACAGAATAACAAAAGCCAAGAGAACATTTGTCTTCCAGATACACAAACTATGTAAACTCTGGGGACAAACATCTGCTTAAGTTTAAAATTAGCCTTTGATCAGAGACAGGTGTAGTCTGGGCTCAGCTAAACTTGGATATAAACACGTGCACAGTGAGGGTCTGAACGAGCCTTTTGGTGGGAATTGCAGGCAGCTGTGGAAGGGAAGGTGGGGGGGAGAGCACAAGAGGAGGACAAAGCTATATTAAAGCTGTTTATGGACTGTAATTAGGGGTGAATCAAAAGCTGTGAAGGAAAAACAAACAAACAACCCAAACCAATGGTAAAACCAAGAAGAAACTAAAAAAGATGGTAATGGTTAATCTAACAGTACTAGCCTGTAAACAGTTTACAGTCTGCCTGCTGTAATAGATATATTTTGCTGGGATTGGAAGTCTGAAGTCAGAGAGATACAGAACTGGTGATTGTGTAAATGTCAGTCTGTGTAAGTGTGTGAGGAGCCAATGACTGTGAAGGGAAAAAGTCAGTCAGATGCTGCTGCCACTCAGGAAAAAGTAAAGCTTATTTGGCTGAGGTAAAGATGGTGTTTTCTGTGTACACATGATGGTACCAACTATGTCACTATTCTAAAATCCTTGCTTGCTTTGAGTTTTCAGGGCTCTATTGCCTTGAAAAATTTCAGTGGTTAGTTTGCAAATACTTGATTTATGGGGTTTTTTTGGTTTGTTTGGTTGGTTGGTTGGTTTTTTGCTTTGGTCTAGATTAGGTTGGGTTGAGGTTTTCGGGATTTGATGGGGGTTGGTTGGCTGGTTGGTTTCGGTTTTGTTTTGTTGTTGCTGTTGGTTTTTTGAGGACTTTTGTTGTGTGAGGGAAGTAAATCAGGGCAACAGCAGAGGTACTCTGAGCATCTTGTTCTCCCTTATAGTTTTGAGGAGCAGTCAGGAATATCACCATCTCTCTCCCAAAGAAACAGGACACAGACAGGGAAAGAAGTTCAGTGGGGATAAATGTGGGGAAGGGATAGCTGCTGCTGTTCCTGTTGTGTTGAGATTTTATTTGGTTTGGACTTATTTTTGCTGGTGGTGAGTTTTGGGGTTCGCTGCCTGGGATTTTCTTTTTCTGTTTGACTTCTTGATGTAGCTGCAGCTAGGGAGTGGCTCCAAAAAGGAGTGAAGGTGTTACCTCTGTAGATGCTCTGTAGAGTTACCTCTGAAGGCCTCCAGGACATCCCAGTAATCTACCTACAGCAGGGATAGCAATTCTCAGTGAAGTACGCTTATTTGGCCTTTCTGTGGCGGAAAGATAAACACCGTCAGTCCTGCTGACTTCTGCAGTTAACCCAGTGCTTCCTAGATGGTAGTGTTGTGTTTATTTTTTCCCTGAAATATATTGCCATTATGGATGTCTGTGATAAAATATAACACCCTTGACTGGTTAAGTGGTCCTCTCTGATTCTCTGTATAGATGTATTGTGATATTGAACCACCAGGTACTGAAGGTGTAGTGCTCAGATATTAGAATGGTAGGGAACTTAAATATCTAGAAAGATCCTTGATAAATGACACACTCTGCAGACAAACCTCTGCCAAATTCTATTCAAATAGCAAAGGGATAATGTGAATATGACTCTAATGAAGGAAGGCTGGAGTTGCCATAATGCATGCAGGTGCAATTGCTCCAAATCTCTCTTAAAATCCATTTTCCTGCCAGTGCTCATTCTTCCTTTAAACAAAAGTTAATACTCTGCTGACATTACTGAACTCCATCATGCTCATTATCTCAGGCTAGCATTTAGATCAGGTTTTTGGAGGTGAAAGACCAATTCATTAACTCTATTGTGTCACTCAATGACTTCCTGTGGAGAGATCATAAGTCAGATGGGGGTGTCAATGCTGGAAGATAAAAGACAGCTATAAAGTAGGAAGACAACTGGTATAATTCACAAAAATGAGGAAAAAAATTACTCTATAGCCTTTAATTTCTATTCATAGTTCAGGTTTTAAGTATGTTATTTAGATAACACTGCATCTGAGATTGTTTTTGTTTTTTTTTTTTTAATGAGTTTCAGATATGGAATGGAAGAGATTATTGGTTGGTTATTTGTTTTTGTTTTAAAGGAGAAAATTAATATAGGCAACAAGTAACACTGTAATCCCTGTAAAAAAAAAAATGTTTTAAATGTGCTTTAAAGTCTGATGTATTGAAATGCCCATATACATTAATTTCTCTTGGCTTAAAGGGGGGAAAAAAAAGAGTGTCTGGAAAATTATTGCTTTGTCAGAAAGAAAGTATTATGAAATTAGTTTAACTGTTGATAAAGAAAGAAAGGGCTGCCAGGAATCAAAATCCACCTCTTTGATAAAAATAAAATCTCCATACTGTTTTTTTAAGGTCAAAGGAAATGTTTATTTTTAGGATACTCTCTGTAGCACTCTAAAATAATTTTTCTCTCTGAAAGAATCTTCTACAACTTTTATATAGAAAGTAGTTTCCTACTACTACTACTTATGACTGAACATGAAGTTTCTCAGTTTGCACATGGGAAATAAGCAAAAAATACTTCATGTGCTTTTAACTGAGCTTTTTTGTAGGAAATTTTCAAATACGAGACTTTGCCAGTGTAATTAACAACTATTTAATGTGAAGAAGCAGTGTCAAATAAGGAATGCCTTTGCCAGAGAGCTCTGCAGCCTCTATTCCGCTTCCCTCTGCCTGTTGCTCAAGAAAACTGTGGGGAATCCTAGAATGGTTTGGCTTTGCAGGGACCTTAAAGACCATCTGGTTCCAACCCCCTTGCCAGTGGCAGGGACACCCTCCACTAGACCAGGTTGCTCAGAACCCCATCCAACCTGGCCGTGAACACACGCGGGGATGGGGCACAACACCTTCTCTGGAAGAAGCTGGGCAACCTGTTCCAGCGTCTCACCATCCTCACAATAAAGATTTTCTTCCAGATACCTCATCTAAACCTACTCGCTGGCGGTTTAAAGTCATTTCCCCTTCTCTTATCACTACCAGACCTTGTAAAAAGTCCCTCTCCAGACCTCTTGGAGGCCCCCTGTAGGCCCTGGAAGGCTGGTCCGCCAGAGCTTTCTCTTCTCCAAGCTGAAGAACCGCAAGCCTCTCAGCCTTTCCTCCAGGACGATCCTTGGTGCGCCTCCCTCCTCGCTCGGCTGTAGGAAGCCCTGCGGGAGCAGCGGGATGGCGATGAAGGAGGGAGGGCGGGACGCGACCCGCAGCAGCCGCAGCGGCAGCCGCCAACGGCCGCGGGCGCTGCGGTACCGCCCCCCGCCGGCAGAGGGCGCGCGGCGCTGCGCACGGCGGCGGCGGTTGCGCCTCCGTCTTGCCGACTCACAGGGACGGAATCCCGGTAGGCAAATGCCAACATCAAAACATCTAAACATATCGTAGCGTGTTCTTGTGCTTCGGCACCTTTCCGTGAACTCCCCCCTTCAGCTGATGGCACTGGGATTTACAGCAGGTAACACAGGCCGAGGGCTGGGAGCAAACACGAAGCCAGCAGCTGTTTAACAGTCACTGCATGAAAAGCAGCAGCACCACTCTTAGAACTTTTAAATGTCATGCTAGCCAAAAAACCCCCATGACTTGGGAAATCTAAGATCTTCTTCAGTTTCTAATATANAACCTGTTCCAGCGTCTCACCATCCTCACAATAAAGATTTTCTTCCAGATACCTCATCTAAACCTACTCGCTGGCGGTTTAAAGTCATTTCCCCTTCTCTTATCACTACCAGACCTTGTAAAAAGTCCCTCTCCAGACCTCTTGGAGGCCCCCTGTAGGCCCTGGAAGGCTGGTCCGCCAGAGCTTTCTCTTCTCCAAGCTGAAGAACCGCAAGCCTCTCAGCCTTTCCTCCAGGACGATCCTTGGTGCGCCTCCCTCCTCGCTCGGCTGTAGGAAGCCCTGCGGGAGCAGCGGGATGGCGATGAAGGAGGGAGGGCGGGACGCGACCCGCAGCAGCCGCAGCGGCAGCCGCCAACGGCCGCGGGCGCTGCGGTACCGCCCCCCGCCGGCAGAGGGCGCGCGGCGCTGCGCACGGCGGCGGCGGTTGCGCCTCCGTCTTGCCGACTCACAGGGACGGAATCCCGGTAGGCAAATGCCAACATCAAAACATCTAAACATATCGTAGCGTGTTCTTGTGCTTCGGCACCTTTCCGTGAACTCCCCCCTTCAGCTGATGGCACTGGGATTTACAGCAGGTAACACAGGCCGAGGGCTGGGAGCAAACACGAAGCCAGCAGCTGTTTAACAGTCACTGCATGAAAAGCAGCAGCACCACTCTTAGAACTTTTAAATGTCATGCTAGCCAAAAAACCCCCATGACTTGGGAAATCTAAGATCTTCTTCAGTTTCTAATATATTCACAGAATCACAGAATGAGTCAGATTGGAAGGGACCGCAGTAGGTCATCAGGTTCAAAACCTCCCTGCTCAAGCAGAGTCATTCTAGAGCACGTGGCACAGGATTGCGTGCAGAATAGTTCTTGCGTATGTCTGGTGAGGGAGACCCCACGACCTCTCTGAGCAATCTGTCTCATTGAATGGTCACTCTCATAGTAAAGAAGTTCTTCCTCATATTCAGGTAGAAATTTCTGAGCATCAGTTTCTGCCCGTTGTCTCTTTTCCTGTTCCTTGGCATCACTGAGAAGAGCCTGGCTCCATTCTCTTGTCACCCTGCCTTCAGATATTTATACGTTGATGAGGTGCTCAATACCTCTTACTCTAATAAATCAAATATTTTTAACTTCATATTCATTATTGATAAAAATTAGTCCAGTTTCCAAGCTGTACATAAATTTTCCTTTCTCATAGCTAGTTTGGAAACAGCTACCTTTTCTTCCTACCTTGCCCCCATTTCAGCTGACTCTCTTTAATGCTAAGATATTCCTACCTTAAGTGAGAATCCCTTTCTCAGACCCTTTACAAATGAAAATCACAGTTGAAAAGTAGAGAAAAATAAGAAATTCTAAACTGGTATCAGTCTTCCTATTATTAATACAGTTATTTATTGATCAATTTTGTTCCTCTTCCTGTGTCATCTGGGAGCATTCTTTGTTCTATTTTTCATCTGGATTGAAGCACTCTTCATAAAACCTTTCTTTACATTTCATCCATGTTATCTCTTCTGTCCCCCCTCCCCATACCCTGCAACTTTAAGCTGCACTCATTTCAATCATGAAATATTTTCCAATATTAACGGACTGGTTGAATTTTTTTTTCATCAGGTAGCAGCTCAGTAATTGGAAACCTAAGAGTCATTTAATATAAAGATCACTGAAAATCATAAACCATTTTCTTCTTGACCTTTTTTACCAAAACATTAGCTTCTGAGTCAGCCTGCTTTGAAGCTACAGAAGCACTACATATTGTTATGTTGGTTTCTGACTACGAGCAATTATTTTCTTCCATTTTCTCCTATTTTTAGCATCTGAAGGCTGAAAATTTACAATATGCTATTGCTCGTTTTTGTTGGTTTTTTTTTTTTCCAGGAACAAATGTCAGCACATCAAAAGCTCACTGCTTTTAGTATGTGTCACTTGAGATCACTGGGAAAAAATACTTTGTAAGCCTCCTTATTGAATCATTAACCGTGGGCACTACTATAAATAGTTTTCACAAAAGTTCTGGGATCAGTTATTTCAGCATCGCTTCACTGCTAAGTAAAATTCATAAAGACTCTCAGCACTGAACAAGGGGACAAAAAATCCCATTATCCCAAAGGTGAAGAGGTATGCAATCCAAACATTCTCTTGTATGTAGCTTTTGAATGTGTTTTGGTATATTCCTTGTGGTATCACATCAATTTCTATCAATTATATAGTATTTGCAATGAAAGTAACTGTACAAACTCACATACACGTATACTTGAGCTGTTCACCTCCTCTCTATGTTTAGATGCCAGTCTTAAGTCTTCCAGACCTTAAATGCTTTCTGCAGCAATCCAGTCCTCTCAGACAACCATACAATAGTTGTTTATTAGGAAAAGAACTTTGAATTTCTAGGAAAATGATTCATACCACCTTTCTGACCTACAGTTATCGAGGTGAGGGGGTTGTGGGGTCACTGATTTGGCACATACAGACAAAGGCCACAATAGCTCTCTGGTTGCCTTTGGTGTGCTGCCACAGAAACTCACCTTCAGCGTATTCAGGTAGTTATGTCATGGTCCTATAGCTGTGGCTGTGGACAAGGTCAGTCTTCATATGGCTTATACAGCTACAACTCCTATACAGCCTGCAACACCAAGTATTTATTAAAGTGCTAGAAGGACTCTTATTTTCTCTTGATAATCAATTACCTTTCCTGCCACCTGGCCAGAGGTGTTCACTGAGTGCTCAGAGGTATTCACTGAATTTAATGAATCTCTGAGAGAGGTGTTATAAGCAGAAAGACTTTGATATATTTGGCAGGAACAACCAGTACAGGCTTTCCAGAATGCTGTTCATCATTTGCCATTCATCAAGTTTGTATGTAAAGCAACAAAGAAATCAAATACATTAAGCATCTAAAACAGGGCTACTAAATTGCCACCTAGTGGTCTTGTAATGAAGCTAGTATCTCCAGCCTGCTGATCTGGCTGAAAAAATATCGGTGTGAGTTTTGTATTTTTGTCAGGGTCCCAGTGAGGGTGTTCAGTGATGCCTTGCACCTAGCGTGGTTGGAGCAGAGGGGTGTCAGGGCACAACTTCCAAGCCAATACAAGACAGAACCATTGGGACTGCAGAGGTACCAGGGGCAGCTTGTACAGGATGCAAAATACCAAAATGGAATTTCTGAGCCAGTCACCCAGCCTGTGCATAGGGTAAAAAATGCTGCCAGGTAGGATCCCTAGTCTGTACTACTTGTTAACTTTTCCTTTCTAACAAAAACAAACAAAAGTAAATAATTTGAAATAAAAGGTTTTCTGACTATTGGTAAATTAGTTAGGAATTTTGCTCTTCTGAGGCTCAATAAGATCCAGAGAGACGGTTGTGGGCTATGCAAGAAAACTAGAGAGGCACTTCTTACAAGGACAATAGAGTGACAGGAGAAGGGACAACAGCTTTAAACTGAAAGTAGGTTTAGGTGAGCTATCAGGAAGAAATTCTCTACTGTGAGGGTGGTAAGGCACTGGAACAAGTTGCCAGAGAAGCTGTTGATGCCCTATCTCTGAAGGTATTCAGGAGTGGGCTGGACAGGGCTGTGAGCAACCTGTTCTATTGGAAGGTGGCAGGGGGGTTGGAAGTAGATGATCTTTAGGGTCCCTTCCAACTCAAATCCTTCCATGGTTCTATGATGATTCCAGAGGAGGAGGCACTTTGCTCTGCTGGGGTGTTCTCCCACCTTCTAGTCTCACTCTGCCTGAGCCATATGTTCATCAGCACGTGCTGTTTACACAGAGCCAAGCAGATGAGAAACAATAAAGAAGCACAAGTGGAACAGTAAGTTTTGCAGTTCTGCTTTTGTGATTGGTCTGCACAGAAGCGACTAAGAGAGACTAAAAATAATTTGCAACATGATGAACTGCATAAGCAAATTCTCTGGGGATTAATGCATCCTCAATCATTTTACCAATAATCAGCTGGGGGAGCGCTGGACTGCACATTGGCACAGCTGATGCTCACAGGAGGTGGAGGGGGCAGAGGCCTCGTGTGAGGAAGCGCCCTGGAGCGGGGGCTGCTGGCTACATCTCTGGGAGGATACATCAGTTGTTTCACAGATAAGTCAGAGATAAGTCAGTCCGAGGCAGCAGAATCCAAATGATTCATCTTCCTCCTCTGTCCTGTCACCTGCTGGGACCCAGTACAGTTAGTGGCTGAAGGAGAAACATCAGTGCTGAAAGACAGAACTGAGAACCCTTATTGCACCTTTATTGAGCTCCTGGGTAGAAAAGGTGTCGTGAGTATAGCATTGGTCTGAGGATGCTGCATAAACTGAAAGATTTACCACGGCCAAAACACATCCCCTTGCTGATCACTTGCAGATCAATACCTTGATTAAGGTATTGGCAATTCCTATGTCTTCTCTTGGGATGAAGTGAGAGCCCTGCAAGCAAAGGTCATTGCTTCCCACAGAATATGAGATGAGAGAGGCCAGGAAAGCAAGAGAAAAAAGAGAAAACAAACATGGCTGGGGCAAAGGGTAGGACTTGAATGGCAATAAAAAATAATCGTTGACATGAATATTGTTTTCCTAACTTCAGATTTTGTGATTAAAGTACAAGTCACCATATAGAGCACCATATATAGTTTTATTTTTCCTTTCATATCAGTCTTGGCCTGGTTGACATTAATGTATTTTAAGATAAATCAGATTTTTATTTGTGGGTATTTGTTCCATACTTTTTTTTTTTATTTTATTTATTTTTTTTTTTTTGCTTCACTTGTAATTTTCTTGTTACACATTGTACTTTGTTCTTGTCAAGGGAAATATGCACTTTGTTTCTTTTTGTTTCACAGATTTGATTTGCACACTTTATAGTTTTAAACAAGTATCTATTGTTATATACTAGTGTCTGAGCTCACTCTATTAGCTTAATCATATTTTAGTCAATGAAGTTCTCTGTAGAGTGAATAGCTGTCTAAACTGATTTACTTTTTTTCTTTGAAGGCCTCAGCTTCCCCTTCTCTAGTTATTATGGAAGCACAGTAACAGAGGAAGCTGTAAACACATTCCACACACTGACGAACCACTAATCCAAACTACTTAGTATAATAAAAAGGCTATAATTAAAAGCTAGTTTACTCCTTTATGCACTCTAAGTGATTTATCTTTAAGGAGTATACAATATAAGGTGAAAGGTAATCAATACAGTGCTGTCTGAAAAATTGCAGATTTGACTGGATACCTGTTGTAAATAAAATGATCCAGGACAGAATGCCCTATAAATGCAAATAGCTTTTTCAAAAATAAATGCTCTGCTCCAAACCTGAGAAGCTGGTAAGCCACAAAATAGGATCCACATGACAATTACTCATTTGAACTTTAATGTGTGCCATGAGTTTCTGTTTCCCCTAACCTTTTCTGAGTTAGTCTCATCAGGGCTTATTAGGATTGCCTTTGACTAAGGGATTTACCATACCATCAATCTGTCATTGTTCTGCTATCCCAGTAGCTTCCTGAGTTTTCAGATTCTGTTCAAATTGCCATGCCAAATGGCATCCACATAACTCTGGGAGACATGCCTTTGATTTCTGGGGCCTAGTGCCCACCACAGGTAATAGTGAACACCTTCAAGTACACCTCTTGACATGTTTTACACTTTCCGGGTAGGAAGTACACCTCTTGACATGTTTTACACTTTCCAGGTAGGAAGTTCTAGATCCTTCTGTCTTCATCCCCACAAATAAACAAAGTTAATGGCTTGGGAATGTGCTAGATGGATCATTCAGTACATTTTTTACTTGATGCTTATACATTCACAAAATCACTGAAGGCTTTCAGGAGGAAGAAAGCATCATCCAGTGTTACTGTGCCAGCATTGAGTAAGAAGAATAACTATTCAGTTGTCATGGGTAGAGAACATGCAGTGAGAATTTATTTGTGTTGGCTCTGAAATTGTACACTGTCTTGTCTTCATCTTATGGGCTACACAGTTTTTACTCGGCTCAGAGCAGCCAGATTGAATTTATGCCTCCCCTAAAATACCTGAAGATATGCTGTAAGGGCAAGCTATCTCCACTTACTACTCTGGCAGAGAGCTACCTTAAGGCTTTTAAAAATTGAAGTACAGTCAGGCACTTAAAAATGAACCAAAGTTTTCTCAGCCAGTTGATGTATCTCAAGATAAATGACAAAATAGGGCTTTCACAATAATTTCTTTGAGAGATCTTAAAAGACATGAGCAGGGTACTCACAGTAACAAAACAGTTGTGATTTGAAATAAGATTGTTCTCTGAATACATGGAACGGAATTCAGTCAAAAGGATCTAAAAGCTGAAGTAACCTGAATGTTGTGGGGTTTTAAAACAATTTTAAATCAAAATTGTGAGTGAAACAAGCTTGACCTTTTACAAAGCAAAGTTGCTTTTATTTATTTCTTGTTTATTTTCACTTTGTATGTGTGTCTGTCACCTCCAGGAATAAAAACACTGAATTCCCTTCTGCCTTTCTTTATATGGAGCTGGTATTTATAATGAGCCTCCAGTCAGCTCTGTCATGTTAAAATGAACTTTCTGAATTATTGTTGTTCGCCTGATTTCACAATCAGCCCTTTGCAACCCACAACACTGTCACTAGCAATCTAACCGAAGGCAAAAATTTCTTTAATGTCTGGATCACTTTATGTTGAATAATCTCAACACCTTTCAGCAGCAGTAGTATTTAAATACAGATGGAGTGGAACAAAACAGAATGCCTGAATTTTTAAAAAGCCTCATATATCCATGCTTCTTTCCTTCCTGCTGGAGTCGTGTAAGTTATAAATGTTGGGGGCTCTTTTCCTCCTCTTTCTATGTCTTGCTAATACTCAGTGTTTTGCCTTGGGTGTAAAGGTTAAAAACTTTGAAGGTTAATGGTCTTTGCCTTACGGAAGTGACTTCTCCATTAGAAAGCCAGAAGATTTACAAAGCTATATAAAAATTCCTTATTTAACAACTTGGGTCAAGAAAAATCATCTATTTTTCCAGCATGTATGTCTCTGTTATCCTTTTGATAGACAAAGCAAAAAAAACTGCTGTCATTTGGAACACTGAAGGAATAAAATAGCCAGAAATAGTACTTTTACTTCAGCTTGAAGTCCATTCCAGTTGCCATTTTGTGTATTTTTCTTTGATTTTTCCATTACTATTTCTACTTACAGTTTTTCAAAGAAAGACAGTATCAGGTAGATAGGATTGGCGGTGGAGGGGGAGGATAGGGGAAGAAATTGTCTGTATCCATTCTATTCATCATCTTTTCAGTCATCTTTTCATCTCCTAAAAAAATGGAAATCTTCACAAAAACACAAGCTAGATTGCTCTTCTGCCTATGTGTTTACCTGTTGGAGTAAAGAAATATTTACACCATCTGATTCCAATAACTGTCCTAAAAAAAGACCGTTATAGATTCTTGACAGGTGATTTTAAGAAAATGTATCAGTGTATAAAGCATTAATAAGCTTTAGAAAATAATTAAAAAAATTTCTTATCTCTGGCAGCAACAGAACTGTTCAACTTTCATGCTCCAGGTTGAGATGAACTTTGAAAAAATCTTAAAGACAGGCCCCTGTGCATATTACCAAGATAAATTCTTTCTTTGCTATATAGTCCTCTGTGTGCAATAAAGGTACACAGGACTAAATTCTGAGTAAGATAAGTGTTTTATTTCCAGTCCTACAGTAGAACAATTCAGAGTACAATCTGACTTTAACTCTGCTTCAGCACTGG
>WAAG01026696.1:0-11082 GCA_013390105.1 Tichodroma muraria | reverse complement strand
AAGATTCTTACGCTGGTTTTCCAGACAAAGAATTTTGCAGTTTTTCTAACATAAGTACAGTGTATATTGCAGGAAGAAAAACAGAAGGTGAGGTACAGGCAGGTGCCACTTCTCTTAAGGAAAACAGACCCAAGACCTCTAGTATGAAGTAAAATCACAAAAATAAGAACTCTTTTTTCTTTTTCTTTTTTTTCCTCTTATTGAGTAAAGGTATATAGAAACTTACAGAACAAAGACATGATACTCAAATTGTTCTTCTATTACAATGAAAGCAGATGTTTGCATAACCCTAAAGAAAGATCAAACTTAGGCACTTACGAATGCATTTGTCTGCAGAATAGAGCATGCAGAGAAGCTTCTGGTTTTCTCCTCCTTGAGCTTCTACTTCTGTCAAGATATTTTCCTACGTACTCTGAGATACCTCTCATCACTTAGCAAAATCAGAAATTTGTCCAGTTCAACAGGTAGGGTATTCCCTTTTGTTTTAAATTAAAAAGTATTTTCTTAAGCATCACGTGCTTCCTCAGATAGTCTCATTACTGTAGGAAAAGACTCTCCTCGCTAGAGGTGGTACAAGTGCCTCGTCAGGACCAAGCTGAGTTGAAGATATATACAGCCTTCTTCCTTAAGAAGAGCTTAAGAAGTCAAGCTCTTCTTAAAAAGCAACAGCCATTTGGAAGCTTCTGTTTTCTGTGGAAGGATATAGCTCTGTCTCAAATATTGTAACTGGCAAAGAGGATGTGAGGAAATAAGTACTAAATTATGTACTTTTGGAGTTTTGCTCAGTGAATGCTGTAGGAATATCTTTGAATTTAATCTGAACAAAGCAGAGATAATGTATTCAATCTTCATAAATGCTTACAATCAAAATTTTGTGAAACTGCATTGTTCTTTTAGGTACATGGTTGCACAGTAAATAGTAATACAGCGTGCAGATTGAATGATTTCAGCAGAATGTTTTTTCCTTATCAGTTTTGTATCTAGAAATTGAATAATCCCAGAAACTTCATTATTTTGCTTCACAGACATAGGCAAAGTGTAAGCTTTAAGTATTTTTCCTTTTTCTTTTTCTTTTAATTCAAGTAACTCTGTCCAAAGATGCTTCTCATTTGTATAGCTTGTAGATAGACAGAAATAATCTTATTACCTTAAACCTTTAACAAAGTATGGAATATAGCTGATATTCAGTTTTGATGGTAGAAATTACTATGGCAGATCTAACAGAATATTCCAGCTTTTACTACAGACAATCTTGTAGTGTAGACAAATCCTCCACTACTAGTTGCCTTGTTATTGTATAGTTGACACTGTGTTAATTCTTTCGCAGTTTCATGAAAAAATTTTAATCCTAATTACTAGTTGAATATATCCTTTAAAACTCCTGTCAGGTAAATGGTCTAATGAAAAAATCTCAAGTCATCTTTATTTAAACAACCCAGTAGTAATAAGAAAGTTTATTACTATTTGTCACAAATAAATATTATAGTTATCATTAGATAACCTTAAAATCATTGCAAATTGTATAAATGCCTCACAGCAACCCACTGATGTGATTACAAATACATTTGACTTGTAGGTCTTTCCTGTGGTTCCAAATACAGATCCGGTGTATATTTTATTAGGAAATTTGGAGAAGAATTAATGAATGAGGATGAGACCTTACTGTAATACCTACTGTGTGCAGTTGTAGGTTATGAACTTTTATGAATACAAAGTATGAGAGAAGGAAATTGAAGCAGTGTGAGTTTGTGAGGGACTAGGCTAAGTATGGTGGGACAAAGGTAGGTGTTGGATGGGAAAAGAGGAGTGCTGCCCCAAGAGGTTTATATATCTTGTCTCACAATCACAGTTCTCTGTGTAATCAGCTTGATATCCCTTAAGAGTCCCTCATTGTTCTGGAGTCCTTCCTCCACTTCCCTAATTCCCTTTCTTCCCTTTTTAATTCTCTTAACCACTGCATTTGTCCTCAACAACCCTTTTGAGGCTGTTACCAATCCAGGTTTGCCAAGATCTGCTCACATCACTTCTATAAGGTGTTTTCCTCTTCTCCTTTTGCTTCTATTAGATATCCTTGCTTATCCTTCTACAGTGATCTTTTGACTGCAAGGGGTATGACCACAGAGATCAACTTTGAGGCATTTCTGGACCTGGCTGTCTTCTAAGTTCAAAAAAAGAAAGCTTCTTAAAGCACTGATCTAATTTTCCCTTGTGACTCCCAGAGTAATACTTCTGTGCTGTTGTTCTGTTGTTTCTCTTAAACTGTCAGCTTGTATTCATGGGGTCATGTGGTCAATTATGTGATTAGGCTGAAAATTAAGTTTAAACAACAACAAATAAATCTTCTTGGGTGAATCAGCCTCTCAGACACAGGCATGCAAATGCTTACCATGGCAGCAGCTAGAAATACACAATGAAGGGAATAAGACTGTTTTACACTTACTTACATAGTGTATTCATAATTTTAAGAAAATCAATTTGATTCATTTAGGCCAAACAGTTTATTTTAGCCTTGATACATTCCTGTAAGAAATTATGCTTAACAAAATGAAGAATCTGCAATTCCCATAGGGCTTCAAGTGCAAGGATTTGGTAAATAAATTAAGCCTTCCTGTCATCTCTAAAAGAGCATGCACAAGAGTGTAATATATTTAACATATAGGAGTGTTTTTCTGTTTTTACTAAATTGTCTTTGATCAAAGAAGCTTGTGAAGAGAACAATTGTACTACAAGTGACATTTTCCTAACTTAAATTTTAAAGTTGTTGAAAATAACCTATTTTTGCTGCCTCTTAAGAAATTCAACCAGATTCAGGAAAAAAAACAACAATCCTCTGTTGAGAGTATCTTACCTAGATTCCAAGAGATGCTTAAACTAATTTAAAATAAATAAAAATTGCAGAATAAGTACATTTGTATTACATTTTTATCCATGGAAAATCAGCAGAAACGCTTGTGAGACTAATGTGTTAATGTCATAACTTGGGAAATAAAACTTCATGTCAGCATGAAAAACTAAAAATAATGATCTAAGTAATACATGATTGGTGCCGTAGTGCTACTAGCAATTGAAAATGATGAAGGAAAGAAGGCTTCTGACTAACCTGGCTACAGTTTTGCATTAAATATATTTCATATTTAACAAAAAGATTATTATACAGTATGCTCAGTGTGATCACAGGACTCAAATTAATCTAAACACTTATAGTCTCTATGTATGCACTGGATTTGCACGGCAAGACTTTGGCAGTGGAGGCCAGGGAGGCTTTGCGAGAAGGTCCCCGATGGGAGCATGATATTCCTACGGCACAGAGCCAATGCCGGCCGGCGCCGAGAGGGACGTGGGGCCCATCAGCAATGGTAGCAGTGCCTCGAGGATTACATGGCTAAGAAAGGGAGAAAGTTATTGCTCAGGAGGAAAGTGCAGCCAGTGGAAGAGGGACAATATGTGAGAGCTCTGCAGACGTTAAGGTCAGTGCGGAAGGAGAGGGAGGAGATGCTTCAGGTGCCGGGACAGAGATTCCCCTGCAACCCACGGTGAAGACCATGATGAGGCAGCTGTGCCTCTGGAGCCCAGAGAGGTCAATGGTGCAGCAGAGATCCACCTGCTACCCCCTGAGGGCCCAACACCAAAGGAAGCTCCTGGCAGGACCTTGTGACCTGTGGAGAGAGCAGCCCACACTGGAGCAGGTTTGCTGGCAGGACTTGTGACCCTGCAGGGAGCCTGTGCTGGAGCAGTTTGTGAAGAACTGTCCCATAGGAAGGGTTCAGGTCTAAGAACTTGATGGAGAACTGTATCCCATGGAAGGGGTACTACACAGTTGCAGGGGAAGAGTATCAGGAGGCCTCCCCCCAAGTAGGAAGGAGCAAAAGAGCTAGCTTGTAATGAGTGGCCACGGCCCCCATTCCATGTTCCCCTGTACCACTGGCAGGGAGGTGTTGGAGAAAAATGAGAGTCAATGAACCCAAGAAGAAGGGAGGGGTGGAGAAAAGGTGTTTTTAAGATTTATTTTTTATTATCCTACTCTGATTTGGTTGGTAATAAATTAATCTCTCCAAGTCAAGCCTGTTATGCCCATTTTGGTAATTGCTGACTGATCTCTCCCTGTCCTTATCTCAACCCACAAACCTTTCATTCTTTTTTCCCTTCTCTATCCAACTGAGGAGGGGAGTGATAGAGGAGAGGATCTGCTAAACTGCTGAGGAGAGCAGCTTTGGTGGGTACCTGGTGTCCAGCCAGGGTCAACCCACCACAGTGTAATTATGCTGTTTAAACAGGTGATAAGAGCTACTGAAAGAGTGAAAGAGTGAAAGCTAATGAAAGGTATATGAGCTATACTGAAAACTAAGGCAGGAAACAAATATATGTGTTTTGCTGAAGAAACAACATTTTATGTTGCTGCAATTCATATTAAGATGAATCTACCTGTTTTTAAAGTAGTTAAAATATCTTTATGTAACTGGAATTAAAATGTCATTTACAGATCGAATGTATCTTTGTCAGCAGCAATGAAAATTTGAGTTGAAAATTGCTTTTTCCAGTTTGAAATTTTGCCCATGAATTCACTTTCCGCTTTTATTTCTGATCTTACACTTAACCTTTGAAGCTATTCAGTCCACTCCTGGTATCTATGCTCTTATTTTCTGAATCCAGCTTCTTTCTCAAATTGCACTTAAGTCTTTGAAGAATAATAGTTTTATATCTTCAGTTGCTGTTCATCTTACGCATTTTGTCTTCCAGTTTCTTTCTGAGAAACCACATTCAGTGTTAGTTAGATGTTACTAACGATAAAAATATATTTGCTTTTGTATTTTTCATATAATACGGACATTGGTAGTTCTGTAGTTTAGAAGAGAGATGCAGAAAACTCTGCTATTTTCCTGAATAGTAGAGTGAGGGGCATACTCCCTTCTTTTGGACAGGAACCATGGCAACTGCATTTTCCTTCTGATATTCCACATGTAATGGGTAACTGAAGATGTTATAAAGCTGGAAAGGGCTGGTATAAAACTCAAGAAACATCAGCTGAAGTGTTCAAGAAAGATTTTAAATCATCACTGGAAAAATGTGATGCATTTTAGAGTATGAAACAATCATTTTTTACCAAAAGAATTGAAAAAGTGTTCACACTGATAGAATATAAGAAATTGATAATTGTGTTTAGATTATCTATATCCAGAAATGTTGTCTGTCTTGATTGAGTGTAAGCTAGTTTAGTATCTCTCATAATGAAATTTCAAATACATTAAACACATCAGGATGATTCCTATCATTCTCTAATGCATTGCACTCTATTACAGACTTTATCAGACACTTTAACAGATCCATTAGTTTTGAATTTAAATACAAATCATCAGTTTTCATAGAATCATAGAATGTCCTTAGTTGGAAGGGACCCACAAGGATGATTGAAATCTATTTCCTGGCTTTGCACAAGATTGGTACAAGAGTCACACCATGTGCCTGGAAGCATTGTCCAGACAGTTCTTGAACTCTGTCAGCCTTCATGCTGTGACCTCCCTGCTGGAGAGTCTGTTCCAGTGCTCAGCCTTTGAGTAAAGAACATTTTCTTAATATCCAACTTCAACTACCCCTGACACAGCTTCAGGTCGTTCTCTTGGCTCCTGTCACTGGTCACCACAGAGAAGAGATCAGTGCCTGCCCCTCCACTTACTCTCATGAGAAAGTTGTAGATTCTATTAGGGTTTCTGCTCAATCTTCTCCAGACTGAACAAGGCAAGTGACCTTAGTATCTCCTGACATGGCTTCCCCTCTAGTCTCTTCACCATCTTCATAGTCTTCCTATGCTTTGGTTGGTCTCTAATGGCTTAATATCTTTCTTTTATTGTGGCACCCAAAACTGCCCACAGTACTTTGAGCAGTGTGGGACAATCTTCGTCCACTGGCTGGTGATGCTGTGCCTGATGCTCTCCAGGACATGTCTGACCTTCCTGGCTGCCAAGGCACTGCTGACTCAGATTCAACTTGCTGTTGACTAGAACTCCCAGGTCCCTTTCCACGATGCGTCTCTCCAGCATCTCATTCCCTGATTTGTGTATACATCCATTCCCTGATTTGTGTATACATCCATTCCCCAATTTGTGTGTACACTCTTACCCAGAGGCTCCCATCTGTGCCTTTGCCAACTGTAACCTCCATAAATTCCAGCCCTTCCATTACATGCAACACCACCCTCTGTCTCACCTCCTCTGCCTATCCCTCCTGAAGGGCCTGTAACTGTCCAAGATGGCACTCGTGTCACAGGATTCATCCCACCAGGTTTCTCTTATGCCAGTGAGTGGGCTCTGGGGCTAGGCCAAAGCTTCAAGCTTCTCTTGTTTGTTCCTCATTCTGCTTGCATTAGTATAGAAGCATCTTAGTTAAGATTCTTTCTAGCCAATACCTTCTGGAAGAGATTGAAGGATCTCAGTAAAGCTCAGTTCTTCAAGATTTTGTTCTTCAGGTGGACTCTGTTGCCAGCAGGCTTGGTGTTGTATAAACTGACCCATTATCAAAAATATAAGATTCTGCTGGCAATGCCAGTGTTGAAACCAGATGTTCATCTGCACAATCTTCCTGTTTCTTGCCACATCATTCCCTGAAACTGGCAAGAGAGAGAAGAACACAGCTTGTCCTTCAAATCCTTTGACCTGTTGTTACAAGGCCCTGAGGTCCTTTTGGTTGTTTGCAGCCTTCTTGTCAGGACCTCTTTGCTGCTTCCCTGGAAACCAGTAGAGGGTAATAATCAGTGGATTGTACCAGGCTGGGAAGCTTCTTCATGATGTCCCTTGCCTGGGCTCCAGGGAGCTAACACACCTCCTGTGTGCTGGGTTCAGTGAGCATATCAGACCTCTCAAAAGGGAGTCTCTAATATCTACTACTCTTCTTTTTTTGTTGAGACCATCATGATGACTGGTTCCACCAGTCAGTTTCCTCCTCAGAGTCTCCAGTACTTCTTAAATGTTCCACTTCATCACTCAGCTCCTCCACTAGGATGAGCAGATCATCAGCCTGAGACCTCATGTTGTTGTTGATGTTGTCCCTGCTGCCCTCTGGGTGCAGCACCAAGCTCTGTCACTCCCTAGAGCCTGAGGTCTGGACTGCTGCATGCTTTTGTGAGTGCTCCATCTGGGTCACCAGATCCTTTCTGGTGTGTGCAGAGGAAAGAACTTTTGTCTGTGTGGACAGCACACCTGAGCTGTCTTGGTGAGGGCAATGACCACCAGCTTACCCTCCTTGCCCTTCCTGTTCACACTGCAGCACAAACTGTGAGTGTCACTCACACTCTTTG
Organism: Tichodroma muraria; assembly: GCA_013390105.1. Classification (NCBI taxonomy): domain Eukaryota; kingdom Metazoa; phylum Chordata; class Aves; order Passeriformes; family Sittidae; genus Tichodroma; species Tichodroma muraria. The sequence continues at coordinate 3,794 of WAAG01026696.1, read as the reverse complement.
GAGGCAGTTCCTGTACGTTGGTGGTGGTGGTTGATGGTCTTGGATGTTGGTGGGCTCAGTCCCTGCTGGCACCACCCTCACTGGGTCAGAGCTGCCTCTCAACTCATGCCTCCACTGCCTCCATTTGGGATGGGGGGCTGGGGAACTTCTTTCTGCTATAATACCAAGGTCATCATGCTAGGTGGGAAAGCTTGCCTCTTCCTCAGTTTAATCTTTGTCTCCAGAGCACTTCTGTTGTGCAGTTTCCCTTGGAATGTTCACTGATACTTGTTATCAGAATGTCAAACTATTATCAAGACTGATAATTGCATCTTGCAAATATCTGTCTTGTCACATTTTAATACTCCTATGAAGTAATTTCTGACATTCCTTAATTTCTCTTTTTAATGTTTTGTGGTTTTTTCCTTGTGAGTAGTTCAATAAATTATCTTACTATATTACGCAAAAATGTAGGTTCATTATTTTGTGTCTTGGCCTACAAAATGGAGTACAGTAGAAATATACTTCAAAATTTGTATGATCTATGACACTATGCACTCTGAAAAACCAGATGCAAATACTACAAAGCTCATTTTCAGAAGCACATGAAGTTTTCAGTTTTACATATCATCTTTTCCTTGGGTGAGAAAATATGGACATACAGGTGCTTTCATTCATTTATTGAAATTTAAATGACTTATATGCACTGAAGGTTTTGGTTTTTCATTTTGATTTTGTGGCTTATATTTTCTTAAGCCTACTACTTTCTTTACAGTAATTATTCCTCCCTATGTGGTAAATATTTACCAAAATTAAAAATTAACATTGCAAGTTGTGAGAACAACAAAAATGGATCATGTCCAAGTCTTCTCTTATTAAATGCTTTTTGAAAGTCCTTGCTGGGAAGCACAATTATGCATCATATCCAGGCCATTGAATCAAAATACAGTTGAGAATTGTCAAGACCAAAATAAATGCACTTTCATTTTCAGTAATAATCTTAAATTCACAAAAGGTACATGTTCTAACAAAAACAATATAGAAAAGTAAATGTTTTTATGAAGTCAGACACCTTCTCTTTGCTAAGTCTATTGGATTCTGCTTTTCTAAATATCATGTAAAAATCAACACAGTAAACATGCTAGTCAAAAATATAGTCTGCCTGCTTATTTTTCTCCCCAGACAATTCAGACATAATAGTAAGTTAAGGAAGTCCAATGTCAAAATGGAAAAAATCACTTCAGTAGCTCTGGGCAAAACTAAAGTTTTCACTAATACTCTCAATGAGACTGTTTTTACACAAAACCAAAATAAAAAACTTTTTTTTTAAGGATGTTGTAAACATTGACTATTGGTGCAAATACACCACAAAACTGGAAAAGAATGTACACAAAGATGTGACGTGCACTTTTATAGATTTTTTCTGGTTTTAAATCCTTGTTTTGTTAGAATAAGAATTAGATTTGTAAGTCTTTCCCCAGATAGAGATCAGGCATAGAGTTCCAGGGAAGAATAAAGGGGGTTTATGGTCTTCTGTACCTTATACTTTTAGAGAAAAACTGTTGTAGAATTTATGGCTGCAGTATAAAGCTAAAATCTGTAAAGAAAATTTGCATGAGTATGTCCATCCATTCATCCATCTGTTGTCTATTATCTTTATCCTTTCATTCTGTAACTCAAGTAGAACTATACATCTTTGTGTATATCCACTTCACTGATTAAAATACTGCCTTTTGTTCACACAGTTTGTAATACTGCTTCTGGAAGCAGATTTCTTTCTATTATTAATGGCTTGGGTTTACACAGCTGTGTAAAATTTCAGATTCCTCCTGATAATGTGTAGAGGTTTTTTTTAATTGTTTCGTGGGTATTTCATTCTTGAGAAATACAACTCATATGAAGTTAACCTACTGCATTGTTTTGATCAACTTTATCATTCTTCTGTGCATAAAACATGTTTTCAAGAAAATTACAGGGCACAAATTGCAAGTGAACACTGAATTTTTAATTCAGCAATTCTTCAGAAGTTCAATGAAGTAGTTGTGTCCGTGACTCTTTTTATGGATCTGGTCTTACTTGTGCTGAGAAATTTCACAGTAATTCCTGCAGTTAAGACCTTTGCATTTCAGATCCTTGCTGAAATATTTTTTGCTTTATTTTCTTGATTGACACTTGTACTTCCTGCTCTTTAACACCATTTTCCTGGTGGGCACATATGTATTCACACAGTAAAGAAGCTAAATTAATTTCCTGATATAAAATTTCACTAAAACAGTGGTTGTTGCCCTGTCAAAACCCCATGTTTATCTATGAACTATCTGAACTTCAATAACATGAATAAACTTGATGATTGCATTTTTATTTGTCATGAATTTTAAGGATTGAATGAGAGAAATCAATTTATCAAAACATTTCAAATGTTTAATCTATATTTTTTCTTTCTGAGCACTCTTTAGAGTTTTTTTAACATAGTTCTAATTTTTTTGTGGAGAGTTTGAAATACATATACAGAAAGACATTTTCTAATGTTTTCCTAACAACTGTTTAGAAATTCAAATAGCTAGATTTCAATTTGCACTCAGTTTTGTGGCTAGAGACAAGGGAAGCTATCTTTGTACATTTATCATACTGCCTTTAAACCCAAACTTTCCTTTTNGCCTTATTTTTAGCGAAGATTCAATGCACGTCAGCAGGAAAGTGATGGCAGAAGTTTCATTTTCTGCAAGTATAGCCTTCACTTGGTAGCATGCTGAAAGATGAAGGAATTTGCTTCTTCATCTTCATAAATGTCCATCTATTCCTTCAAAACTACCAAAACCAAAAGCAAGTTATTACAGGAATGTGTGAATGGCCAACAAGTTTGATTGAAGTGGGAAATAGAGCTATGCTTGCCCAAAACATCATCCTCTAATTTATTTTAAAATGAGATTAATAGACACAGAAAGCATTTTAAAAGTGCATTAGACTGAAACTGTATGCAAATATATGTTGTTACTTAGATTACCTTGCTGAAATGGCAGTTAAGATTTTTCTTCTGATGTACCAGATATATGAATGTTTTAAGACAGCTGAAGATTTGAATTAGGAATATAGCCATATATAAATTGCAGATATCCATTATGCTTTTGCCCAAGACAGAATCACGTAACAGGAAACAGGTTGGATTTTCTTTTTTTCATGGCTAGCCTGTGAGGCAGCTATCATGCTATGAAAATAAGAAGGAATAGAAAAACTGTCACATAGAAGGAAAGTTTCTTTTGAATGTGAGAGTGTTTCTGGGAATGATAATTGCCATTTTGGCCTTAAATCAGTAAATCACTGAGAGCAACTAAACTCAAAACTTATGTTTACAGTGAAGTATTTGTTGAGTTGGGGCTTCAGCAGATGGCACTATTCATTCAGGATAGTTTAGTGGGAAATGACAGTTTTGATCCTTGTTTTCATTCAGTGAAAATATGTAAAGTTCAATGGAAGTTCTCAGCTGTTGAGGCTGACAGAGGACCATTAACTAGGGCTGTGACACAAACTGTCAAAGGATGTGCTTGGTTTTTGGTTTTGGAAACTGGCTGGATTCCATACTAAAAATCAAAGTACTGAGTCTGGAAATCTCATATTAAAACAACCTTCCCTGTTAGTTTTAAGGAAATAACCCCACATTTTATAAAGACAGAGAAACTCCTCTTAATGAAGTATATAATATTTAGGAGTGCATAAATAGAAGAAATATTTTAATCACCATGGAATTTTCTGTTTAAAGTATCATTAACCTTAAATAGCTGGGTTTGTGTCTTGGAATTAATAGTGAAGCTACTATA
>WAAG01026695.1:27912-46066 GCA_013390105.1 Tichodroma muraria | reverse complement strand
AAGAGCACCTGACTGGGGTTTTTTTGCAAGCTTGGTGTCACCTGGGATGTGTGGGGGGCTTTGGCATATGAGACTAAACCCAAACCACCAGTGGGAGATATACTGAGGTATGTAAGCTTGGAAGGGGCAGGCAAATACACTGGGTCCATGAACTGCAGCAATCCCCAGCTGAACCAGGAGACATTTTAATAAGCCCTAGATAGAAGTGAGGGAAACCAAGTCACATGTTAAGCAGACAGGGGGTGAGGAAATTCCCCATGTCAGTCTGTCTGGGATTTCTTGTTCGGTTTTCTTTAAAAGGAGGCATTTAAAACCTGCCATTTCAAAGCCTAATTTCATGCTGTCCTCTTTAGTAGCACAGCATATTCAAGGTAAATTACTTCTTACCAGAAGAAAAGACCTTTAAAAAACGTTTTCTAACTTGCTGCCTCAGCAATGCATTTTGAAGTACACAGAAAGATGGACACACGTTGTCTGCTGCTATTTGGAAAACATCCAAACAACGGCTCAGTAAAAATACTATTTACTCCTAACAGAAAAATACTGCTGATCTTTTTGTCCAAAGCAGCTGTATTAAGAATTAATTGAGTAAATAAACAGCAGAAATAAAATAGCACTCTCCATGGAAACTGTAAGTGCTCATTTATCCTTACCTTCTTCTGCCTCGTCCTCCTGGGATGACATAGGCCCTCCTCCACTTGTTGGGGTGACTAATTCTTCCTCTCTGGCAGATTCTCTTTGCAGACTGACAACTTCATAAATTGCATCTCCAGCATTTGTGTGGCTTTTTCCTTCAGACTAAACCAAAATACGGGTATGTATTAGGTTGAGAAATAAGGCTATGAAAGGCTAAACAATAGTTTGGTCAGGACTGCCTCAGATTTCTTTGCCTTGGCACAAATAGATGGGTGCATCTGAGAGCCCTATTTCTCTCAGTTTTACAGGTAGAAAATATAAATAAAACTGCATTATTTCCAAAGCTACCCCTTAACAACAAGTTTCAGTATTGCTCAGAACAATGATAAAAAAATCTTGCTAATTTAAACAGCTACAATGAGGAGATTAAGTCAAAGAGAAATCTCAGATAATGAAAAGAGGAGAGAACAAAGAGGAAAAATATTGGAGTAACTGAAATAGGAACTGAATGCCTGAGGGGGGAAAAATAATGGTAAGAGTTTTTTTGTATGTAAAGACAAGACTAAAGAAGAAACAAAACCTCACCCTTTTGAAAAGTCTTAAATCCTGAAAAGCTTTCTAGTCCTTTACTCACTAAAAAACCAGGAAAATCTATCTTTCTTCTGCAGAATATAATTTAAAATACACTCCTTCCAATGGGGAAATGTAATGGAATCTCATGGCAGCAGGGTTGCAACTAGATGACCTAGATGATCTAGAAGGTCCCAAACCATCCCACGATTCTATGACTCTCTTATGAAAAAGAAGTCAGTTAACTATAGCAGTTAACTATAGTTTAAGCAGTTGCAAGTTTTAAAATAAAAAGAGGATTAGTTTTTCCTCTCAGTTACAGTTACAAACACAGTTATTTTTCAGTGACATGCAGTGATTACTATATTTTTAGAGAATTGTATATAACTGCAAACTAATGATGATATTAAATGAAGCAGCCCAAAATGTTGTGCTATTTTGTTCTTTGTGCATCTTGCCTAATCAGTTAAAATAAGGTAATTTTTGGAACATACTAAAATCATCAAATTAACCATGAAAAAGAACAATTTCAGTTAGAGTACCTTCAACTTGTTTGAAAAACAAATATGATAAGTTGAAAAGCTCCACAATACCTGCACAGGAGATATACATGAACTACTGACAAACACTTGCAATTTTAACCAGCTGATGAAATTATGCAGATGGGCAGCTTACACAGGGACTGTTTGGACTGGCACAATATAAATTATTTTATATAAATGAGAAACTTTTCCTCATTTATTTTAGATTAATAATTTAGACCCACTTCCCTTAAACCAGAGGCTCCAATTATCAGTCAGTTTTGCTGACTGAATTTCTCATGAAGCCAGTTTAATGAATTTTGGGGTGTAGGCATAAATAGCCTGCATTTCATAAAATTAAGCAGGATAATATTAGAGCCATTATCCCAGTTTTATTCTCACATAACACCATTATTGAGTAATTACAAGTACTTGGTTAATTCACTCAAGTATTGATGCCACTAATGTTATTTACCATGGCTATCTATAGCCTTTATTTTTGAGAAAGTAAGGCATGAGATAGTGTGGGTTTTGCTGTATGTTAAAATAAATTAAAAGTCTTCAGCTCCATACACATGTTAACTGCAAGATCCACTTGTATAAAATGCAAAAAATTTGATTATTGGTTTTCTCTGAAGCACGAACCCACCATTACAAGGACCATATTCTAACAATGAAAATGTGCATGAGCAATACAGAAAGACAGCTAGAAGGAACAATCTTAAATTACACATTAACCTGCATTTCTGTCAGCGTTTTTATCCTTCCTTATACCTGACTGCACCTTACCCATCTCAGTTCAGACCATTGAATGCGTCTGAATCCTTCCTCAGAAGGGTTATGATTGTTCTAGAATCTACTTAATGCTCAACCACTTTCCCAAGAGGTTCACAAATGGCTGATCCCACTGCCATTTGTGGAGTTATTTCCCAAGTGCCCTGAGGTACAGGATCTCTCAAAGGTATGGGCAGGAACAATGCAGTGCTCCCAGCTACTGCAATGCAAACTGTCCAGCTGAGAATGGGTGAAATAAAGACTTGATACAAGCCACCCAAAAAGATCCTGGCAACCACAATCGGGACCTCATCTTGCAGAAGGATTACTAGGACTAAAAATACTCCTTTTCTAAAGGTCTGCAGAATAGACTCTGAATTTTGCAGCAGGAAGAAATGCACGTGTTTCTTCAGGGAAGAGAGGCATGTGTACGGTTGTCACATTATAAGGGGTGAGAAAAAGAATCCATATTACTCAATTAAAAATGGTACAGTTGCAAGTGATTTAAAAGGCAAGCTGATTAGAGATAAGTATCAAACTGCTGAGAGCAGAATACTTTTAAATGTATTTTCTTTAATGTCAAAATGCAGATATTCTTATTTGCATGTAACAGTAGGCTTTCTCAGATTTTCTTAAATTCCAAGTTGCTATGCTAATCTCTAGAAGAAATACAGAAACAACACTGCTTGAGATTCATTTACTCCCTAAATGTTAAACACAGCATCAATTTTCCCATGTAACATCAACACAACTTGGTTTTTTTTAGACCTATTACTGTGCCCCACAAAAAGATGATAACTCAAACAGTCCCATTAGGCTCAGTAAAATTAAATCACTGCTCTTTGGTTTCATTAGTCAAAGATGAAGCACTACTGTTCCAATGCCCACTGTACAACTGGCCTCTGCTCTTCACATTTTGAGCCAGTACCAGGACGTAATCTTTGGAGAAAGCAGGGCAGCAGTGGCAGCAGGAAGATGCAGCTGCACATCATTCTACAGAGACCCTGGGCAGATAGATCTCTTCTATGTTCCTCAGCCAGTGCCAAAACCAGAAGGAACTTGAGCTACAGTCAAAACAGCCTCCCTCTCTTAGTGTTAGGTTCTTTCGTCCTTAATGGGCCACATTCTTACAGCCATCCTCATACTGTGAATGTCAGTAGCCCTTTGATCTTAAAATGAACAATTACAGAGTCATTTACCAATTTTGCCAGTCAAATTGGACTGCTTCAGATGTCTTGCTTTAGAGGTCAGATTGTAGAGAATTAAAGAGACTTCAATAGGAAGGTACAAAATAGTTCAAGCCCACAAAACCAGTGACTTACAAGTCATTACAATTCAGTTTACCAAGTGTGCTGGTTGTGGCTGGGTTAGAGCTATCTCCCTCACAGTGGCTGGCATGAGGCTGTGCTTTGGGCTTCTGCTGGACATGGTGCTGGTAACACAGGGGAGTTTCAGCTTCTGCCCAGCAGCTGCTGACACAGAGTCAGGGCCTTTGCTGCTCTTCATCCCACCCCACCAGCAAAAGGGCTTGAGGTGCACAGAAAGCTGAGAGGGGACACAGCCAGGACAGCTAACCCCAACCGACCCAAGGGATGCTCCAGACCATATGGCACCATGCCTGGCATGTAAAGTGAGGGAAAGAAGGAAGAAGGGGGAATGTTTGGAATGATGGCATCTGTCTTCCCAAGCCAGTATTACACTGTTCCCAGGGGATGGCTGAGCACCTGCCTGCCCATGGGAAGCGGTGAATGAATTCCCTGTTTTGCTTTGCTTGAGCACACAGCTTTTGCTTTCCCTACTGAACTGTCTCCATCTCAACCCACAAATTTTCTCACTTCTATTCTGCTGATTCTCTCCTCCATCCCACTGTGGGGGAGTGAGCGAGTGGCTGTTTGGGCCTTACTCGCCAGCTGGGGTTAAACCATGACACAAAGGCATTGAAACTATACACATGCTACTTAAGCCTTATGCATTAGAGCACCCCTGCAATAAACATTTAAAAGAAACAAACTGCTGAGGAGCAGGTGCCATACTAATTTTTACAAAGGCCAAATTAGGACATATGAGACAAATGCTCTAAATAAAAAACCAAAGGCATTACCTGTTTTAGCTTCATATAAAAGGTTTCTGTGAAGGTTTTCCTGCTGAAGTACCAGAAGCGTTCATTGGCAGGGTACACGCGCACAACGGTCTCCAGCAAGAAGCGCACTGGCTCCACTACCTCAGTAACAACCATATCCACAGCCACGGTCATGAACACACGCTTATCTGAAACACAAAAATGAGATGACTTAGTCAGGGTTCAAATTTGTAAACTGCTGTTCAAACTGAAAATCCTTTCTGGTCAATAATGATTCCGTTGCACCCGTTTTAGTTGCCTGAGTTCTACACCCGCCATGCCTGCTGCACAGAATGAAAGTGTGCATTAACCAGTGTACCAAGGAACTCTGATAACTTCAAAACCAAAGATGTTATGTCCTTGTTTTAAAGACAGGGCAAGACATCATGCAAACAAACAAACACCATTAAGTGATGATCCCCATTAAACAAAAGGAGCATGCAGAGGATAAGGTCACACTCTGAAGCGTAAGGAGTTCTGTTACATGCTACTAGAAATAATGTGGTTTGAAAATCCATCAGCAGGAACAGTGACATTGGGTGTAAGTACCTGGATATGCCTTTAAGCAAATGATGTGAGCTCTGCCTTGGGACAGAAAACAAACTCCAGATTTACATTCCAAGTTTTTAAATCCCATCAGAGAATGTAAGTTCCAGCAATAAGAAACTCTGCTATTTAATCAAGCACTTGCATCACTGCCAGCTGCCCCAAGATGCAGGGGATGAAATGCTATTTGTAATCAACTCACAACTGGAAGGAGGAGAACCCCAATGCCTGCTATTCATACTGCTTTGGGGAGTGCAACAATTTGCAAATGCTTAGAACCAAAAATCCTGATAACCAGGGACAGGCACATCAGCCTCAAACACTAATGCAACATCTCCAAATCAGCACCAGACTGTTCTATGAACAATTATTCATACTGTACATGTTTACACAGAAAAACTCCTAACAATGCACTTCTGGAACAAAATGTTTCGTGTACTTACGCACCGTGATTGCCAAGAAAAAGTGCATACACCAAACCCCTGCTGGGTAAAACAAATACACAGATTAGGTTCCACTACCTTTTGGAGTTTCCTCATTAAGTATTAGAAACATGGGTGCATTAGGATTCCACATTCCAGTAATGACATAAGCCTTCCCATCAGAACTCTTTCCCATGGATTCCTAAAAATAAGATCATACAGGATTGTATTATAGTTGTGGTTTGAGATCAAAGAGATGGGGCATGGGGATGAGAAACAGTTCAACCTTAAAGAAAATGAATTCATGGAATGAACTATTACTAGTATGAGGCAAGTACATGCTTCCTGAAGTTTTCTGGAACAGTCCCTATGGATCCACAGGCCTGTTTGGTAGCCTCTATAGATAAAATAGGTATCTATAGATGAAAAGAGACTGATGTTCCCTCTCTGCAATTCCGTTAGAGAAATAAAAGTGACTGAGTTCTCCAGATTTAAATATGGAGAAAGGAGGTTGAAAGGAAATCACAAATGTCTATTTCTGTTCTATAATCAAGAAACAAACTTTCAAAACAAAAAAAAAAAATCAAACAAAAAAAAATTCATTACATCCAGCAGTTAAATGAAGTGTGAATGCAAATAGAATTCAAGGTGGAGTAAAGACAGAAATTCAAATACAGTAAAAAGGTGTTGTATAGAGTTATAGGAACAAAAACACTCCAAAACTCATTATAAATTATTCAGTTCTATAATCAAATAATAAAAAGGGAGAATCTGAACTGATTCCAGCAAATAAAACCAGGAAAAAAATGAGCTGGTGAATACAATCAGGCCAAACAATGAGTCTGACAGAGAACTAAATAATGATAGAACTAACAGTACGAGCACAGAAATGAACTAGGCAAAACTGGGACAACTGTAGAGCCACAAAAGGTCTGATGGGTTTAACTCTAGCACTTCATAATTTGAAAATGGCTGTATTATCCACAGAGAGAAAGTGAACTGGTATTTCACAGAAAGGATCACATTATTTTGCAGTCCTCTCAGAAGCAACTCTCCTAAGAAATGGAATATTTTAGAAGACAAGTGAAAACTTCGAAGCTCTGGGCAAGAATTTAAAATCAAATGAAGGAAACAAAGCCAAAGTTTTCAGCCCCTTAGAAAAATAAAAGTACTTCCCTGGCACCCAAATATGAAAGCAACTATTTGCTCTAAATTTTTAGGGAACATGGTTAACACAATACAGAAAGCTCAGTTATTTGTAAGAACCTAATCTCTGCTTCACTAATTGAACAAAAGACAGATGCCACAGGTTTTAACATGAATTGAAATGTTTCGTCCATCTTATGACTGTAGATATCCCAGGATTTAAGAAACAAAAAAACAAACAAAGCAGAAGATGTTAAAAGCTCATTTTGTTGGAGTTTGTTTCTTTTCAAATCACCTTATCGTATTTAACAGGTTGTTAGAGCTAAGTATTACCATGTCTAGTAAATGCATGTCACTGTTCTTCACATTTCGTCCGGGGCTTAGCAACATCCCAAAGCACCTGTGAAGTTTGTTTAAAAGAAAGAGGACATATATTAGCTTTGCACAATACAAGAGTCCTTGCTTGAACACAATGGACAGCCACCTACTGCTTCTCATCTCAACAGTACCTTTCAGAGAAATTGTTTGTAATTGCTATGGCAACGCTCAGGAAACAACACAATACATGTTACAGAAAAGACAATGAAATTATTTTTCAGGATGAAGATGGCAAAAATTAGCATCTGGTCTGTGAAAACTCAGTTCTTCCTAAAGACCATTTATAATATTGAGTTCAAAGATATCAACAATTCCTATACAGTAGTGATGGAGACTGGCAGGAAAATATTCACTCTCTCCCCAGATCATTTTAAAAATTTTTCTCACACAATAGGAAAAAATACACATGCATTCGTTCTATCATTCATAATAGCACTGCTGCAAAAAATAACATAGCATCAAGGACCCTTAAAAATAACCCAAGAAATAACAATTTGGTCTATTTTAAGACTTCATTCTTCATTTTTTTAATCTGAATTAGTGGGATATAGAGGGCCTTGAATTCCAGAATTCCAGTCCAATCATTTTACAATAAAAGGCTCTTGATATTTTTAAGAGAAAAAAAAAAAAACAAACAAAAAAACCCTCAAAAACTTCCTCAGACATTCAGATTTTCAAACTTCCAGACTACTGAAGGCACAAACCCAAATCTGGGGTTTCTGCAAATCATCTGTATCTTTCTCTCCTTTGAGATATTATGAAATGGCCATGAAATACTCCATTATGAATAAAAACACCAAACAGAATTATGTATTTGCAACAAACAGCAAGCTGTCTTGCACGGCTTTTTAAAAAACCTTAGATCTCAAATGAAAAAAGAAAAAAATTGAAAGTAATTGCTATTTGAAATACTATGGAAAATTGAGGTTGTAATTCAGAGGGTTTTGTTTGAAGAATTTTTCTTCTGTTTGGTTCTCTGATAATCAAACTGCTTTTACTCACTGACTCCCAGAACTAAGTAATATGCTGAATAATATTGCTTGGACATATGAACACCAGCAATTAAAATTTAGTAACACTATTAACTGTAAAAGTCTCAAGATATGCAATTACTACCCCACGTAGCTTTCTCCTATTACATTAGGGGTATATGGTTTTCATTTTCCACCTCATTACACTTAACAGTAACTTACATCCACAATATTATTTTCCATTCTCCATACTCTTTCACTACTAGAATCATAAAAATCTAAGTGTTAAATAAACCAGTAGACAACGATCTTGATTTACCTATATCCATAATGCAGTGCCATGTAAAGCAGCCAAGGCAGCTCAGACACAGGATTGGGATTCAGCCACACAAACCAGATTCTCTGAGAGACTAAATAAACTGGGCAGAACCTAACAGCAGACTTACTACTTCTTGTTCCTGGGGCAGAAATAGCTCTGAGAGAGCTACAACTGGTAGTAGTAGGGGTGTCACCAGTTCCTGGTACAGCTGCTACAGAGAAATGTAAGGCCAAGATCCAGAGGCAGGCAAAAGATCTGTGCCTTTCAAAGACAACAGCTCCCAGGCGCTCCTCACACTGTGCATCACACAGATGTACTCAAGTTCTGATGTGTGACAGCCAAATTTTTTGGGAATTACGTTTCCAAAAGAATGGGAGTCAGGAACAAGTAAACCCTGCCTCTCACAGAAGCAGAGACTTATGATGCCTAGCAGCATCCTGCTGCAAGAAGAGTTGGGGCTTCTCTTCCCTCTTATTCCAAAGAGGAAAATCAGCTCAAACCGGGTCAGGACCCTCACTTGCAGAAGATGGATTTTACAGAAACAATTGTCAGCACATTCAGCCTCTGACATGAAGAGGCTCAACCACACACCCAGGATTCAAAACGACCTGCACAGACTGTGGGCCTCAGTCTCACTTCAGACTTGCTGGATTTCTGCACTTAAAGGTGGCTAAAGAGCAGCTCTGGGCAACTGCACATACTCCTTCCCTAATGTGTATTTTCATTTATAAAAACACAAACGCTACCCACGCATACGGCTGATAGTATGAAGTTAACACTGTGACAGGACAAGGGGGAATGGCTTCACACTGTCAGAGGGCAGGATTATATTAGATACTAGGAATAACCTTTTTCCCTGTGAGGGTGGTGAGGCCCTGCCACAGGATGCCCAGAGAATCTGTGTTTACTCCATCCCTGGAAGTGTTCAGGGGCAGGCTGGACAGGGCTTGGAGCAACCTGGTGTAGCGGAAGGCGTCCCTGCCCATGACAGAGCAGGGTGGTCTTTAAGGTCCTTTCCAAACCACTCTGGTATCCTGTGATCTTGAAGAGTTTCCATTATTAATGAGAAAGCAACCAGTATTTTGTAATTCAGTTCTAAGGATACCAGCCTAGACTTTAACCTAAGGTACACCTACATAACTCGGGATTAACTCTCATGTATGACTGGTAGCAAACTGTATCTAAACACCACTGTATTGAGAAGAGTGCCAATCCTTCCATCTCTGAGAATGAAGGCTATTTCACTCTTCAGAACAACTTCCTTAAAGCCCCTGATCATTAACCAGAATTTTCCTCCTGAATCCTATAAACAACTGAAACTTGACATGCCCCATTGTGAGACTGAACCTATGTAGTGCCACACATGACCCAGAAACGAACACCATCTCTTCAGCTGCTTTGATCCAAATAAAAACTGGCAAGACCCAGGTCAAACAGGGCACAAGAAGGAAAGGAAGGGCCATGAAAGTAACTTTCTCCATCACCCTGACCCAATCCAGGCTCTGTCTGAATACCAGGAGGGAGCGCTTTCTCTGAGCAGCAACCAAGTTTGATCTCCTGAAACCATGGCAAAAGATTTTTGAAATCTTTAGACCAGAGACCAAATTTCTTCAGAAATATTTTTTTGCATTGTAATTTCCACTTCGAAATACTTTTGAAGACCCATTAAATTGCTCAGAAGCTCAGTCTCATGTAACCCACATTCATCTTTCACAAATTTTGAATTTTAATCTTATCAGGGGCAAGTACATAAAATGACTTACAAGGCTGTGTATGTAATCGCAATTAAGTAAATTCTTCTCAGCAAAGCTTGTGGTGATAAAAATAACACTCTGAATTGAATATTCTAAACACCACCAAAGCAAAAGCTAATTTCTAAGAAAGGTAGTTTTACTTTGGGGAGAAAAGCAATAATCAAATGCTATTCATAAATGCCTCATTAACTGAATCCTCAAGGCAAAGTTGTTTAAATTAAAATTACATGAAAATAGATTCTTTTTTTAAAGTCAATGAGTAGCAAAAGCCTAATTTTATAGCACGAAAACAATGATAAAAAATTCTACTGTATATTCCTTGTCTAAAACTTTAGTTTCTGTTCTGAAGTAAAAGCTTGAAACCAAGTCAAGAGATCAGTCAGGTTTTGGGGGCTGGGGGGTAGGTTTTCTTGATTCTCCTGTTATCTTTGATGTCCTTTCCACTAGAACCGAATTCTCCCATTGTTACTCTTTTGCTAAGATTGCCATCTGGTGGCATTAATTCTCTTGTGCAATCATACTTTGTGTTATTGGTACATTTTTTTCTATCACGAAACTTGCAAAGTCAGAAAACGACATTAAAAACCATTCTTTCAAAAATCTAACCATCATTTTTGTAAGATTTTTACCTTTCAATGGCCAGTTCTTTGTTCGAAAGCTGCTGAACTGTGATGACCACTTTCTTCTCAATTCCCTGTTTAAGTTTGAAGTACAATTTATCTCTATCCTTTGGCACAGGGCTAAAAGAATAGAAACATCCATCAGCAGGTACAGAACATGAACTGTTAAATACAGAAAAGAGTTTACATTTTCTAAATTTTCAATTAATTCAAAATTCATTAGATTTTAAAAAAAAAAATCCCAAAAAGAGACCACTAGACTGTATTTACTCAAGAAACTTGGTTTGACTGAAGTTTTTAACAGACTTCTTACTATCTTTTCCATTTGCACAGGCCTCCACTGAGTGTCCCTAAAAGAAATGATATAGTGAAAAGAAACTCACTTGAAAAAAGGTATCCTGAATTTTAATCTTTTTACAGAAAAAAATACAGAGAAGAAAATTGTAACATCAAAAGAGCAGCTTCCTATTTACAGCATGTCTGCTCATGAAAAGAGGTCAAATGAATACTGTTGCAACACAGTAGCTGTGCATGTGGAAAGTAGCTGTGTGCTTTTTCCAAAGAGATTTCTGCTTTTCCCCTTCTGTTCTAATTACCTAAAATTTCCTTTTCCATCATCTTCTTTGACTTCTAAGGAGACACTGAAAGTGTACACGTCACTATCCGGTGTGGGAAGAACAAAGTCCTTCCCATGATCAGATGCTTGTTTGGAAGAACGCTTGAATGCTGTGGAGAAACTATACAAAATTCGGCTGACCTGCAGAAAAGCAAAATCATTAATATTTTGATCAAAAAGAAGGGTGTTTTTAATGAGGCACTGTGATGTTTTTGAAGGTCAAAAAAATCACTTGCCTCTTATAGTGAACACAAATCATGCCTCATGTACCACAAAGCACTCAGTATCACGTGTTCAATAACTGAGCAATTTCAGTAACATCTCCTATTTCCATTCCTGATAGGTTCTCTGCTCGTGTCATGCCAAGTGAGTTAATATAAATTAGATAAGAGATTAGGAATGCAGCACATTCTATTTATATATTATGCATATTAGAGGACCTGCATAATGCACTTTTCAGGCTGTGTTTTTAACAACACAACATACAGCTTGCTCCCCCAAGCCCTTTTCTCTCAGACTGTCACATAGTTCTTCCTAAAATATCTCGGGGAGAGTACCGTAACACGGTTCTTTTTAATTCCAAAGGTATACATCACAACTTCAGTAGGAAACATACCCAAATGAGGCTTTCCACATCTTCTCATTACAGTGCACTTTGGAATTTTGTTGAAATACTAAAAGCAAAAACTTAAAATTATAATAATATTCATGTATGGCTAGCTGCACATACAGCAAAACTCATTCATATGTGCTAACATATTTTTCAAGGCACTTATACCATTTCCACATTGGGAATGACCTCTTCAAACATTGCTTGTATCCTTTTTTCCCAGTCACTGCACACCACAGAATACTTACAGCCTCTTTAATCTCACAGGAGAAAACATGGATCTGGAACTCTTCTGTTCCACAACTGCTCTCAGTAAATGCAAAGCAGTCACTCTCTGAAGTCCCATTTTGCCCCCGCACACAAAACAACACCTTATAGATGGGAAACGAGGCTATCTCCAAATTGCTCAATTGATCGATTATTCTGGCAAGAAAAGGGACAGGGACAATCAAAGGAACAGGTCAGTAAGACAGGCCTACCTAAAAGGCTTTCCTGTAATTAGATAAATAAGGATCTAAACTCTAATTACTGTTAAATTCAAGTAGATGAGATGGGCAGCAGGAACAGAAATGTTATGCTTTACAAATTTAAGGTGTAAATGTTCCTGATTGTAACACTGACTTAATTTCTTTTATACACTATAATACAGACAAATACAGTACCTCTAGATCAGACAGTAAACAATGGCCACTGCTTGTGAAAAACACGAAAGAAGACATGTAGAAACCACAGAAAACTATAAAAATGTGATTTGTATACAAAGATCAAAGAAAATGCAACATTAAAAAGAAATTCATATATCTGTTCAAGAAGTCCTTATGAAAACAATTTCAGAATCAACAGGACTATACAGCTTAGCAAACGTTGCCACATTCAGGTGAATACTTATCACGGATCTAAGACTTCATCCAAAACTTTAAAATACTCTCAAACACAGAACCCAAAGAACATTTCAGAAACTTAAAAGCAAGAGAGTGATGTTTCAGAACAGACTGGTGGATAGTGACTTTTAAAGAATAAGTGTTCTCCTCTGTATTTTCACTACTTGCCCATATGTGCATTCACATCAAGGGCCAATAAATATTAGTCACCCAAAATCCCAAGTCTGCAACAATAAAAATACAGGACTAATCTAAAGGCAAGAAGAGCCTGGGAGGATTCAGCACATTGTAATTTTGGTGGGACGTGGTAACTGGAACCTCTCAAGACAAGTATTCAGACAGCAGGTACGAACACACTCCTCAAAGCCAACGCTAGGATCACCGAAGCTTTGATGGAATGCACTCGTGAAATCACATGTGCATTCACCTTCCCAGTTCTGTGCAGGGTCTAAGGCAGTCCCTCATTTACTGATCTCCCCTGAAATTAAAGATCAAAGGAACCTGCTGTTTCACTTGCAAAACAATCCTCCTGAAAGGCCACACTGAGAACAACAAATAGGCACGGAGCACCTTACATATTGTGTCTGGGTGACTGTTACCACTGCAGAAGTATACAAATGAAATATTTTCCAATGTCAAATGAAACTCAAATTGGGTTCAAAAGAAGAAAATGGAAGAAAATAATACAGATTCTTGAAGGTCCTTCTCTACCTCCACAATGACAGTCAATACATAAATACGGCTTGGGCAACGAAGGAAATTTAATCATATCCTTCACATACATTGATATCAGAGCTTAAAATTAAACATCTTGTATATTGAAACACTCCCTACTTCTGGATGCAAGAATGCTACAGGTGCATGTTTAGTGCACCCTGACTAAGAACCTTTGACTCCCTCATCACTAATTAAAAGACCCTTCTCACATGGGAAAAGCAAATCCCTTCTAGTATCTGCAGACTGTCAGCATCTGCACCATGAGGCAGACACGGGTCAGAGCTGGCTTCTGCACAGCAGTGACTGGAAGCAGAAACTGGCACCTCAACTCTGCAACATACATGGGAGAATCTAAACTGACACTTCTGCAGCAAACCCAAAGCCAGAAGGATGCCTGCAACACGTGGACCTTGGAAGTGCTGACAGACTTGGGAGGTTAGGAGAGCACAGGTATTTTCAGCCCTCCCTTTCCAGTATCTCTCTTATTATCATATTTGAACAGATATTAATGTAGAAAGAGATGCTTCTGCTGACACTGTGTGGCAACTGGTACCACCAGCCATGCGCTGCATGGTAAATTTGAGCACACGTTTTGTTGCTTCAGAGGAATTTCTCAAAATTAACTCTTCAGCAAGAACCTCAGGCACAAATCCAGCAATCCTACTTCCCTGTGCAAGTAACAAAGTCAGAAACCACTTCTTATGTGTCTGCTTAAGCAACAAACGAAACTGTTGTGTGTTACCTTACAGAGCCTTCTGGAATGTTTGGAACATAGAGCGTTACAGGTAAAGGGGCTTGACTTGAGGACTTCATGTTTGCCATGGCACGCAGAGCTTCTGGTTCATTCCGTGGGGCTGACACCTTTGTGCAACCCAAGTAAGTGAGTTTGTTAAACAATACGCTGTCTTCTTCCAGGGGTTCACTGGGAGAAGATGGCCTTGGTGCAGAGATTTCTGAAAATGAAGAAAACGATTCTTTAGCCATCTGCTTTTATTTTTACGTATTTTTTCTTTCCAATGAGTTCTACAGCAAAATCTCCTACATCTTCCAGGAACGGACATGAGAGTAGACAGTTCAGCTCCAATAGCAAAAAATCCATTTGGCAGCTTAATATTACGGTGAAGTCTCTTCTAATCTAATTCATGTTTCCTAGGGTGGCATGGGGACAAACTGCATTTTGATTCTCTTTAGCACCACTGGAACACAGCACAGACATTCTAAATCTTTCTAAGCAGTCACAGAATCACAGAATGTTAAGGGGTTGGAATGAGCCTTGAAGATCACCTAGTCCCAACGCCCCTGTGTGCCCCTGTTACTTCTATTTCTTATTACTAGAGCTGATACTGCCACAATACTTAGAATCATGAAGGCTGTAAAACTGAATTATCCCTGTTGGAATAATGGAGCTGGTGTGGAGCAAAAGAAACATATCTACAAGTATTTCTCTGTTCGTTCCTGCTAAGGGTTGGGCTCTGTTTGAAGAATGTCAAATAGGAAGACAGTAAGTCAAGTTTCTCAGAAATACAGCAGACATGTAATTAAGAGATGGGTCTTTTCATTTCATATAAACTATCTTATTCTACCACAAGAACATATTTCTTTTATTTCCAACAGATACTACGGGAATTAGTTGACAGAATACCACAGAAGTGCCCTGCATGCTATTGAGGTAAAAAGAATTACAGTTCATGGTACAAAAAGATGACCACAGCTTGTGGAATTATATATTCCTAATATATGTAACATACATGTATATATGTAATATACATGTATTTATATATTGCAGGGTTTTAGTATGTATTTAAAAAAGCTACAATATATTTTGCTTAAAATATATACAATATAGTTTACATTAAAATCTTTCAGTCCCCCCCTCCCCCTTTCATGAAAACTTCAAACACCAGGCAAGTACCACAATCATTCCTAGCAAGTATCAAATCCTAAGCTAGGCTTACTGCTACCTGGTGACAGCATCAGAGATGGACAGTTTAATCAGTTTGCTCGGGGGGTATTTCATTTGCAGGTAGCCCCATCAATGAACTCTGCTCTGAAACTTCTTGAGCTCCAGCAGCAGCACATCCACCTCAACTGCTGTCCACTCAGCAACTCATACAATCCTTAGTCCCAACTAATTCTTGGCTGAAGACAAAATGAACATTATCTTGACCAACGCAGAGCATCTTAGGGTGTCAGTCTGATGATAACCTATTCTTATCTATAATTTTCAACTAATAGTAAGAGGAGGTCCCCAGGTATTCTCCAACACAGTTTTGGAATGAAGCCCTGGAAAGCTTTATATTCATTTTAACTTGAAACCGCATAAAGAAAAAACCTGCCATGCGTGGTGAAGGGGAAAAGCACTCAGGCTGTACCTGAGTACAATACCTGTAGCAGAAGGGTCTAAAACAAGCTGCAAAGATGGCTGGGCAGTTTGTCCTGCTGAGCCATCCGCAGCTGCCCGGCCACCGGCATCGCCGAAACGTTCCCGGAGTGCAGTGCCACACTGGGCCTTCTCAGAATCCCGCAGTATCTCTTCCATTGCCTTCTCCAGCTCCTCATCTCCGTTTGAAAATACCTGCAAGCAGAAGGAGATGACATTTTTTGAAGGTACTTGTAGTTTGACTATTACTTTTCAAATGTATAGTCCTACTAATTGCAAAAGTTAAGAACGAGAAAACAAACCAAGAATCAATAAAATTGAATCAAATGTAATCCAGTGTCACATCCCCTTACATAAAATGCAAATGTTCCCATTGCTAATCCAAAAACCATCCATTAAAAAACTAGACTTCTCTTAGAATAAGAGGTTTGTGTATTTAGAGCCTCCATTCAGACTAGAAACCAATAGACTTCCCTACACATTAGTCGTAAGGAAAATTTTACTTTCTTAGTCATATCCAGTCCATTTCAGCTGCTTCACCAATTTTCCCACACGTAAAAGTAGTGCAAGCCTAAGGAAATGAAAAAAAAATTGGAGATACACACTCCCTAAAAGAAAAACAATCTTTCACAACTACCAGCTTTTAAGACAAAAGAAAACCACGGCCAAAGCCACATTATGGATTCTGCCTCTGGTTCACCAGCCCCTTTCCAGACTAAAGAAGCAGATAATGTCTAACACAGACAGAAATTATCAGCTGTAAATAACTGTCAAAGGGTACTGCAAAGACAGGCTAGGTACTTACTGTCATTTCAGGGGGAACAAATTCCTACTGTTCCAAACAGACCAAAACCAGTACGTGAGCTACTACAGCTCAAATGGTGGAATTTGTATTTAACCAAGCAGCTGCCACCCAAGTGCTAAAACATTCTGCTATTTAGAGGTAGAGAGCTTTCAGAAAAAGGTCTTACTCGTGCCTAAAGTAGCACTAAGCGGGAAAACTAAATTAGAAACCGAAGTCCAAGACACTGTGCAATCTGCTCCTCTATAGACTAATTACATGTTTTTAAGATAACAGTCCCTGATCCCTCAATAAAAATATTAAGCTTTAAACCAAATCTCATTCTTTGTAAAGTCCTTTACTAATGTATAGATCCACAGAATACAACAAAGCTAACCCCCAAAGAAGTTTTTAAAAGAACACCTGAACTGCCACTTTTGGGCAGATTTGTTTAATGCAAGCTGTTAATTTCACTGGTAGTCAGTAAGGACACAAATTACAGTCTAAGACTCGCCTCAAGCATACACCAATTATGCACTCTTTTCATCACTACAAACCTTGCTCCACATTTAAAAATAAAGTCATAGCAAACCTTTAGCTGTGGTTTTTCATCATTTCCAGAGGCGTCCTCAGATTTCTGATGAACCAAGACAAATTCTTCATTAATTAACGTGGATACGGTCTCAGGAATCCTGCTGGCTTTGCTAAATGATGTTTTGACTTCCATCTCAGGTCAGTATTCTCCTCCTGCCACCAGAACCTAATAATGAAAGAAAAATTAAATTATTAGTTTGGAAGCTGTACACAGCATGTTAATAAGTATAACATAAAGTTATTGTGTAATAATAAAATACTTAAAATTATACTACTGTAATATTCTGTATTTCTCAAACTCTGATTTTATTGGTATAAGGAATTTTATAATTTTCAGGTTGGTGATTAAAAATCCTATGTTTTACCAGCAGTGGCTGTTATCTATGTATACAGATAAGAAATTAAGAGGTTCACCCCAGCTTTGACTTCCCCTGTTTTTAATCTTCCAGAGTCTGCTTCCTCTACCTCCCTACTTTGTGCCCTTGGTTCTCCCTCATGCAGTTATTTTCCTTACCCAGAGTGTCACAAAGATAATCTGAAGATATAGATTACCTGAAGATTAATTTTCCAAAAACTGCATACCAAAGTGTACTCTCCACATAAAGACATTATTCAGCAATCACTTATGTTAGGGGCTATTTGTTATCCTTTGTATCTATAGGTGGTGAAGTCAAAAGTGATACTAAACCACAATCAGATCCTTCTCACTTAATTTCCCAGAGACCACCCACAATAACTGAAATTAACCACATCATTTAAAAACATAAACAAGAGCCACAATGAAACTATAAAATTCCTT
>WAAG01026695.1:0-20419 GCA_013390105.1 Tichodroma muraria | reverse complement strand
ACACACACACACACACACACACACACACACATAACCAAGGGTCTCAGCCACAGCATCTCCTTTTCACAAATCAAAAATGCTGCATCAAAACTCTGTACTACCCTGGCTCCCACCCCATGAACTCCCTACCTTTAATGGGGGACACCTTCCCCAGAAAGCCAGAAGTGCTGCAAATACACAAAGCTTTCTTTTGCAATGTTTCTTCACTGAAAGACTAAACAACCTGATAAAATTCCATATGATCCTCTATGTTGAGGCACTAAAGCTCACCAGCTGCCCCAAAACTCTTTTCTCTACTGAGTGACATTTGCAGAAGAAAATTCTAGGTGTCATAAAATCAGTTTGTTTAAATCTCACTGACCACAACAGCACTACAATTTTAATTTCAACTTTAATCTCAACTTCTATGTAATCTTTTTATGAGAAAACGTCTCTGTGCTCACACTAAAAAC
Source organism: Tichodroma muraria (assembly GCA_013390105.1). Lineage (NCBI taxonomy): Eukaryota > Metazoa > Chordata > Aves > Passeriformes > Sittidae > Tichodroma > Tichodroma muraria. The sequence goes on along the minus strand of WAAG01026695.1, from coordinate 19,967 downwards.
TGTTGTGCTACCCATAAATTATTATTACCCAGTCTTATCTCTGGCAGTGAAACACTATGTAAAGCACATAATGGAAAAAATAAATGACCATTTATTTGTCTTACTGTTTTTCCCAGGAATAAAATCAACTTAATAAGCAATAGATCTGTACCACTGTATTTTAAACACATACATATACGTACATAAAAAATCCTTCTTATTTCCAGGAAAGCACTGTTAAAAACAAAAATCTTTCCAAATTGAAAAAAAAACACAAAAACAAAACAAAACAAACAAACCCACAAAAAATAAAGGAAAAAACCCCACAACTAGAAAGTAACCAGACTTATTTTGGCAACACTGTCTCCTCTGAGAAAGCAAACCTCCATTATGTAGCCCACAGCAAATAATTAGTCTGTTCATGATGGCAAACTGTTTGGAATTGTTGTACCGGGTGCCTAGATACAGAGGTTTTTCCAGATTCTTTTTACACTTCCATCTCATAGCCCAAGAATAGCGATTTAAGGAAAACAGATTCAAAAGAGAACTACACAAACAAGAAAATGTCTGTTCTCCTTCAGAAACATACTACATCTGCATCTCCTCAAATAAATGATAAGCAGCACGTGTCAAACACACCTCAGCGTGAAGGCTGAGACATTTACTGGAAAGGAGAGAACCAGCTTTCCTGACTTGAATCTCTGCGTTACACATAACCCACTGAACCACTTAAATATTACACAGTTACAGTATGGAGTTGCTTGAGGGAAAAAATACTGATTTATTTAGCCTAAAGTTAAAACCACAGAAGTGAAGAACCCTTCCAAGAGGAATGGTGGGCATATGGCTGGTACTGAGCCGGAGCATGAGTCAAGAGAGGCAAACTGAAAAAACAAACAAACCACTGATCTCAAACCCTGAAATGTACATATTGGGCGGCAGAAGGATCATGAACACTAGATGAAATGCCAGTGAAAGCATGTCAGGAAAGCTGCTGGCTACAAAGGCAGCCTCCCAGCAAACTGAGGGCTTCCTTCTGTTTACCTGTACCATTTGAGCAAGCAGGAGTCATGGATGACAAGCTACACCTTAGACAAAACTAAGTAAAAAACAAGGTCGGTGGGATTCTTGCGAGCAATTATTTAATTTTTCAGGCCTAAGATTTGTCCACACACAGAAGAGACATCTGTAGGAGAACAGAGCACACAAGCACACTTGCCTCTTGCTGCCACAGACTGATTCATGCTGTTTAAAAGTATAGCTGATGTTAGCTTATCCAATTAGTGTTTAACCAACTAAGGAAATATATTTTATTTTCAGCCACTTAAGAGAAAAACCTTTCTCCTCTCTATTTATTCCCTTCTAAAGAGTATCACGGGTAAGTGTTCTGTTACTCTACAGAGATGTTACCAGTCTTTATGTGTATCTTATTAAAAAACAAAAATAAACCAACAAACCATACTTTATATACCAAGTTCTGGCAAACAGGTTTACTCATTTAAGCAGTAGCTCATTCTGCCTCAAGGACAAAGCAACTCCAGTACACTTTCACACTGTTTCCCTGACACCAACTGAAAACTAACACTTTAATTTCTGAAGCCAGTAATTAATTTTAACTTTAGAAAATACAAAGTAGCAAGTAAGAGTATGCAATTTTTCAAATCTGGAATTTGGCAAACCCAAGTTGCTTTTTTTGTCATTACTACATGATGCCTGCAGGCAGCATTCAAATTGAAACCAATCACAAGCCAAGTTACCGAACTGTATCATCACTGAAAAATATAATGACCTATATTCTAGAGGAAAGCAGAAGCATAATGCAATCCTTGCTTTAAGGAGATTATTTAATGGTTTATTCCCTAACAGTAAAAATAACAGTGCTGGTCTAATGCAGCCAATGGAACAACCTCCATCCATTACATAAATAGAGTATTTCAAATAGGAATTTTCTCCACATGCTACTATGTCCAGCAATAATTACATGGTGTAGAGCAAAAGTGCCCATATGGAAGAGCAGTGTGAGACAAGGCAGCAGTGATCCCAGGTGCCTTGTCCGTGCCAAGCAAGCGCCTTATCCTGCGCCACAGCGTCACTGAAACCCGGCAGAAATCCTGATCCACTGCCGCGCACCAACTGCCTTCAGGGTTAGTAAAATCCTTGTTCCTCCAAGCCACAATCGAAGTTCTGACAACCATTACCTTGAGGTTTGCAACGTGCATTCGGGAATATCCGCTCTTGCAGGTTTAACTCGAAATCCCAGTGTTTTGTTCTTAAGCTCATTAGGAACCTCGACAGCACCAGCTGCAGACAGCGTTTCTCAGAAGCTGCTAACCTGCAGCCAGGGCAGCACTGACTGTGGGATGCACTAGGCAGTGTTTCATGGTCCTTTCTAAGCTCATTCTCTTTGATTTTTTTTTTTACTCTTACAGCTTTCATTCTAACAGTTGTCCAAGGCAATCACAAGTTGTAGACGAACAACAACACCAGGCGCTTTTTTCATAGGTCAATCACAGATTTTCCAAAATTGCAAGGACTATGAATTCTGATTTGACAGCTAAATCTAGACTTCAACTGCTGTTGTATCAAAACCGTAGTTTCAACAGTGTCCCCAGTACTTAATAAGCACAAACCCCCTTCTTTCCTTCCCCCCTTCAATAATAAATGAATATTTTATTTCATATTCCTTTGTAATATGAAATAAAGGCAAGCTTCTTGATAAAAATAAAATACTCCCACATAAGTTAAAATAAACATTTCCATTTACATTTTAAATAAATTTTCACATACATTTTAAACCCTTTAGGTTAGAAGCTAAGATTTTACACTGTCACTTGAACACCTAAATATTAAGATATAACATGAAAAGATGGGAGAGAGAAACCACAGTTATTTTAAAGACCAAGTGAAACCTTCTCAAAGTCACCTGCTTGAAGCTGAGAAATACAGAACAATGTGCACAACAACAAAAAGCCAGGCCAAATGACCCTCTTCCCAACCACTGTCCCTCCCAGTTCTATGAATGATGAAGTGCACTGGCTCAACTACCACTCTCACTTTTATGTGATCAGTGAATTCTCAATGTGCTCCACATGTCACAACTAATTTGCTGGCATTTCACATTGCTAGGGGAAGTTTTCATAAATGTATTCCACAACGCGGCTCTGTTGTTAACTCCAAAGGCCTTGACACGTCTTAGAAAATGGAGAATGGAAATTCATAAAAGACAGTAAGACCATTTCCTTAAGAGAAAGATGATCTTCCACTGGTAAGAAGAGGTCAATAAGTAATCACATACCTAGTACTAACACATCACTGTATCCCCCTTATCATACTATAATAAAAAAAAGTAAAGGCTTTCCTTCACTTTCTGCTTTTTTGCTTTTTCCTTTTGAAGTCTGAAGAAGCAAACCACTTTGCTCATTACATTGATCGAGAGGAGGAAAAAACAACGTTTTGCCTCAACATTCAAATCACTGTTAAAAGTCTTTCAAATTACCTAAACTCTTCTAGGGACTGGTATGAGCTGTGCATATGAAAGCTTCTGGAACACAAGCAGTGAGGAATGACGTGGACCTTCCTTAACTGAAAGAGATTTACTGTTTCTTTTGAATGACAGCGTGTTCACTGAGGAGACTTCTCCATGTGATCAATTGCACTAATCAAATTATTTCAAAATCATTCTGCAATTCAAGTAAGAAATGCAGCTTGGAAAAGTAATATGAAAGCAATCAACTAGTCCTACAAAAAAACTTGCTCATGCAGTTAATAAACAATTAAGAGCATTTTATAATTCTGAACAAAAAAATACTTGACCTAAAGGAAGTATTTCTTAAATCTATATGAGCAAGTAATTGAAAAAATTATACAAAGAAAGATGTTTGCATTGCACTACCTGCAGTTACCTTCAACTCCTTGAAACTGCTAACAAACACATCTGAAAGAATTACAGAAAAGACTCAAAAATTCACCTTCATGCAATAATTACAGGAAAGAAAAGGTTTCAATAGAGCAATTAATTTGGGGCTGCCAATGAAAAGTTTTTCATTCACTTTTGCAGTTTTTCTCTAATCAAAATAATCTAATTTTGATTAGAGAAAAACTGCAAGTAATCAAAATTAGTAAATAGAATTACTACAAAAGACAAAATCTATATCAAAACCAAAAAAAGACTTCTCAGATCCCTCTCAGGATTAAACTATCACTGGGCTCAATTTCAATTTTAAATGGCTCAATTTTAAATTTATTTTTTTTTAATAAATAAACTTGGCCTCTTGGCCAGATTACCATTACGTAGATCTTACACACCTCACATAATACTGAATGAATCTTGTGGATTTTTTTTTGGCCTAAGCCTCAGGTTAATCTACAACAGTCTATAAAGATCAGAGAGTAAGTTCTTGCTGGGGAAATACATCTAAAATAATACAACATAGCTTCTTATATTGTATCTGCAAAAATCTTGCAAAAAAATACAGCGAAAGTAATTTTAATTTTATTGATGTAATTTTCTTGTCTCATATTATCCAACAATCATGAACAAACGCAGTACCTATTTGTTGAGGCAGGCTATCCAAAACAGTACGAATTTTAAGTGTTTTATCATATTTCTAGTTGGATAAATTCACTTAATTGCATAAAAGAAGACATGAGAAGCCAAAAATCTGTTTACTGTGCCTTTTTGTCTCTCCTTTCTTTTTTTTTTAATCAGAGCCTCTCTCAAAGTTTCAGAGAGCTTCCCAAATATTACCACACTGTACCATCACCTTCAACATAAATGATGCATGGTTTTCATTAAATGTAGATATGAAAACTTACTATCCATGTTTACATACAGAATACTTTCACAAAATACTTTTATTTAAGGAAGCAAAGAGAGGAAGTTACAGGCAGCTAATCTAAAAGTAAAAAAAATCACAGAAAGGTGAAATAGGACAAAAGGCCAAGATCTATGAAGTGGTTATATAAACTTATGTTTTCCAAAACCTTCTTTTCAGCATCCTACCCCTATCTCCTTTAAGTGAGAGTGTTAAGTCATGGACAAGCTCCCAAAATGTGAAACACAGCTAAGAGATGGCAACTACCAAAGGCAGAGTGTCTCAATCAGCCTCAGAGCTGGAGCAGGCAGTGCTGCCCCGCCAGGAACAAACCCAGGGAATAAGTAAAGCATTTTCAATGCAAGGAATCCAAACCTAAATATGAAGTGTGACCTAGAGGAGCACCAGCGTCCCACCCCTCATGCAAGTCAGAGCTGACCCTGTGAAAAGTCACCAGTGGGGTGTTCAGAAGCCCCAGCAAAACCGGTGATAATGAACTGCACGGCTGCACTGGGCAAACGTAGAATCGCTGTGGCACCTCATATGAATTTCCACAAATAACACAGTCACTCACCTGCCCTTTTCATACTCCCCAGTAAGACCCGTGGAGCTCAATTACTGCCAGAAATAACAAAAAACAGAATCACAAAGGCCAGCGAGAGAAACTGGGAGAGACTGCTGGAACAAGGATCATCTGTATTTGTCCTATTATATCCTTTGACTTCCCTGGCTACTATCAAAAGCTTGATTCCAAACCACACTTCAGTCTGACCCCTTTATGTTCAGTCTGACTTACTGATGTCTCAATATGATGAAAGAAAAGAAGAATCAGAAAGGTGAAGTTGTAAGGGTCAAAAGCAAATTATCACTCCAAACAATTACGGAGAACTTCCAACTTCACATTATTGTTTTGAAACTTGACAAAGTATTTTTCTGGGCATTTCAACCAACTCATTTTCCCTCTCCTCTCACAGTTTTTATACACATCTAATAGGAATAAACAGTAAGATTTAGCCCTCTAAACAATGTAAAAATCAGTTACTGACTTCCATTCCTTACTCGTTTCCTCAGAATTGTTTAACAGTTACGTCCAAGAACAATTCTAGTTATCAGTTCCTGACTTCTTGCGAGTTTATCCTGCCAACACTAATTTTTAACAATCGGGATCAAGTATGGCAGGGTTAAAAACACCTCCCATGGTATGAGTGTACCTCTATAAGCAAACACAAACTGTCTACATAAACAGAAGGGACCAATCAAGGGCCAGTCTTTACCAGACTGCCTGACTCAAGCTGCAATCCAAGTTTTACTCTGGAAAAACTGCTGGCACACACAAAATGTTCTCATTCAGCTCCGCCGCTGTTTCGCACTCCTGCGCTCACAAACACTTAAGTTCAAGCAGAAGATGATGGTACTTAAAAGCTACACAGATTTCAGTAGTAGCTGGAAGATGCAGGAGGTGAAAAAGGGGCCTTAAAAAAGCTGCAGATCTTCCTGCCTTCTCTGCTAAGATCATACTTCACTACACGAGCACCAAAGTGAGCACAACAATGCACAGAACACAGACCAAACTCGGCAGCCAGCACCGGGGGCAGCTAGGCAGCGCTGCCACCGACCAGTTACTTGAGAGTTCCCTTCAGACTAACAGGAAATAATGAAAGTATACACCAGTGGAACAAAATAAAATGANAAAAAAAAAAAAAAAACCCTCAGCATTTTCTGCCACGTACATTTCAGTCTAAATCGCATAATCTAGTATTTGTTTCTAAGTAACAGATAATTAAAAAACTCCAAGCTTCTAAGGAAAAAAATACCAGCTTGCAGCATTCAAACTCTTAATAAAGGGAAATACATCAATATCTTATTACAATAGAAAGAAAAAAATTCCAAATTATTTTCAAATTCTAGCCAGCTATTAAATTTCTCCACTGACTTCTAAATTAAAATTCCGGACCTTATATTTTGTATCTACATACACACAGGGAGAGACAAAGCACTAGATAAAGAATATTTGCATTTTATTTTCACACTGATTTGCCTGCAGAGGCCTGAGCACTGAAAAGGCACAGCATAGCCTTAGCCCTTAATTAAAATCTTGGGACAAGAATAAAGAGAGGGAACACAAAGAGAAAAATCCCCACATACATACTTTTTAAATTGTAATGTATTCGTTAAAAATACAAATACGTGTTTGTATTTTTACAAATTTGTGTAGTGCAACAGATCTGTGGATCTCAGCAAAATCATTTTGTCTCATTTCAGAAAAAAACAGTAATGTTTTGCATAGGCAATGTAAGTACAAATTAGGACTGTTTTACTTACTATGCTGAAATAGCAGATAACAAGACACCACATCTCTGCAAAGTGCAGTAATCAAGTAAAAATATTTAAATTGATCTTCTTGAAACTGTTTTCCACTGAAGGAACTTCAGAAAAGGCAGATTGCTAGAGAATTTATAACCAAAACATTCAAACCCACCTGGAAACATGCCACTCTTACACCACTGTGAAGCTGTAATACCAATTGAGTAATTGTACTGAAGAGAAAAGCAGAGTATTTAAATGTAACTACTTCTCAAATAAGCACTATAGGGAACAGAGGAGGAATTTAATTTCTGGTTAAAACGAAAACCAATTCACCAGAACAGGATCCATTTCCCTAAACAGCAGCAAAGATTATCAAAATTAATGATACAATTAGTTTACACTAGAAGTCAACCCTTTCAATAAGATTCTTGGACAAAGCCTCAACTCCCGTCCTCTTTCCTTCCAAAACAAAAGTTAAGTCACACGTATGGACAATTGCAACAGATCAGCATCCACAATTTGCCTTCTACCCCCCCAAAAAAAACTGGTTGTGTGACTTAAGGTGTGTACAACAGACATGTCCTTATCAGAAAGGTCAGCAATACTTGAACTGAAAGCACAGCTACTTAACTGAGCTCAACACCCTGAAAGTCAGAGGTTCAAGCATTGCTTATCATTGACAAGAAGTGTAACCTCAAGACTATTCCATAATTACTAAGAAATTGTCATCTGGAAACTTGTACCATCACACCTTGCAATATAATATACAGAGGTTTTGGTGATGAAGGAAAGAGAGAGAGAGAAAGAGAGAGAGAAAGAGAGAGAGAAAGAGAGAGAGAGATTCTGAGAGCCATGGTTTTTTTGCCTGCAAGACCAGGGAGTGGCCATGACTGGTTATTCAAAACTGATTCCTTTCATTAGAAGTACTACTACAATACAAGTTCTATAGCACGTGCTGAGAGAGGACTCTGCTGTCAGTCACGTTCACAGCGAGTCCATTCCTCGCCTGTGTCACTGCTATCCTGTGTGACAGCAACCAACTTACTTCACTTCTAAGGCCAAGAGTGACAGGGAAAGCTTCCTAAGCCATTCAGCAAATGGCCTTCCAAGATCCACTCCTAGATTCACTCACTGACTGAAATCCTGTTCTGACACTTTACTGCTTCTTAAAGACACCTTTCCTTTTCTCTGCCTTTTACCTTTTCTTCTCTAGTTAGACATCATGTGGGAGATACCAAGGATTTGAGCAATTGAGGCAGGAAGTTGTCCACCATCATTAGTACTGAGCTTTACTATTCAAGAGTTTGCCAGTAGCCTAATGTAAAATGAAAGTCACACATGAAGGCAAATGTGCAGATTATAATTTTACCATTAATTACCATAGTTAATGTGCACTGTTTTGCATCAAAGTGTAACTCCAAAATCTTTCTAGTATGCCAGAAAACACCTCAGAACTCCAAACCATGGAAAAAAGGGTATTTCTAGTCCAAACAGATAGGAAACAGACAAAACCATGTTCACACAGAACAGCCAGGCCAGTAACTGAAATACCCAAGCCTTTACCTTGATACCACTGAGTCACAAGAACATCAGCACAAATCACACACCAGTTAGGAAACTGCAGGACACACGAAGCACGTGCAGAGGGTTTAAACTAACCAAGAACTTTGTTCAGACTGTCTACACACACTGTAACTGAAGAACTCATTCCTTTACTTCTCTTAAATAAAAAATGCTTCAATTTCCAAAATTTTAGTTTATCCCAATGTCTAAAATGGATTCATGCATCAACAGAAAATAATGAAATTCATTCCAACTGGAAGCATTTATGTACAGATGGCATCATCAAGTATTTATCCACCCATCTTGCTGTTAAATATTAACATCTCCTTTTCAATAAAAGGGAAAAGGCATACACTGAAGCTGTAAATTTTTGCACGGAGTTAGATATTTTAGTGATGGGGGAAAGAAAATGAATTTAAATAAAAAAGAGATGTAGATCATTTTTCTCATTGCTTTGCCTCCTTGGTAAAAGTTGCACTCTGCATTTCAGGCAGAACTTACCCACTTAAACAAGAGCCTGATAATGCTTGCTGCCTGCTTAGGGGGAACTGACATCTTCCATTCAACCACAACAAGCTGAGGAATTATTCATTAACCAACACTTCAACTAATTTTGAAGTTTTACATATTTACAGATACACAAGCTTTGATCTCTGCTTCACAAGCACCCAAGAGGAAGATGCTGGAGAAGCTACCCAAGAGCAGCCCAAAGACACAGGCTTTAGGATGGCATTAGGAAAAATCCACACTGGCAGCAGAAGAAAAGGTAAGGAAGAAGTGCTCTCTGAGCCCAGTAGAACAAGTCACCTGCTAACAAAGTACATAGAAGAAGAAGACATACATGTACATTTTTGCACCAGTTTTCACTAGCAAGGTCCACCCAGAAGCCTTCCAGTCCCCTGAGCCCAGTAGCAGTCTGCTGGAGTAAGAAGTTCCCTCCAAAAGAGAAAGATGAAGTTTGGAAGCACTTCAGGAAATTGGAAATGTACAATCTAAGTAACCAGGTGGGCTATATCTAAGAATCCTGCGGGAGCTGGCCAGTGTAGCTGAGATACCACACTCTACCACTTTCTGAAAGGCCAATGAGACTGTGAGAGATTCCTTCTGATGGGAAAAAAAGGCAAATATCACAACCAACTTCAATAGCAAGGTGGAGGATCCAGGCACCTGCAGATCAGCCAGCCTAACCTAAGTCCACGAGAGGATTATAGAGGAAATCCTCATGGAAGGCATCCCTCTGCTCAAGAAGCACAAGAAGACAGCAGGGAATAGCTAGCATGGATTTACCTAGGACAACTGATGCCTGATGAACACAAGAGCTTACTGCAAGGAGATGATGGGCTAAGCAGATGATGGAAGAGCACAGAACACAGAAGGCCATTAACAGCCTGCCACAGTATCCCTACAGCCAAACTGGTGAGACAGGCACAGGGTGAGTGAGGAATGAGGTGTTTGGGAATTTGCCTGGACTGCTGAGCTGAAAGAACAGCCACCAGCTGTACTAAGTTCTATCCAAGCAGTCTCAGTCACAACCCTGGGGATCACCACTGAAACCAGCAGTACGACCCTGTGTCTTTCTTAATCACCTAGCTGATGGGACAGGCTGCATCCTCATTAAGTTTCCAGTGGCACCAAAGTGGGAAGAATGGTCAGCTTCTACTCAGAGGGGCTGGACAGGCTGGAGAAAGGCACTAGCAAGACCTTGTGAAGTTCAGTGAAGGCAAGTGCTGGGTCCTGTATCAGTGGCAGAACAAGCTCCTGTGACGAGACGGGCTGAACACGAACTAAAGAGTCACTTTTGGAGAAAGAGTCGCTTTCTCCAAGAAGTATTTGGAGATCGCAGCAGACGAAATTCTGAAAACGAGTCACCAGTCCATCCTCACAGCAAAGACAGCTGAGCAGAGCGTGGGCTGTTTGCAGGAGCCCAGGCAGCAGGTGCGGGGAAGGCTCAGTCGCCTCTGTTCAGCCCCTGTGACCGTGGCTGCAGCGCAGGCAGGCTCGGGCTCCGCCGCGCAGCGCCGGCGCAGAGTGGCCGTGTGGCCGAGCTGGCCGGATGGCAGGAGCACACGAGGGGCTGATGGAACTGACTTTGCACGGTCTGGTCAAGAAAAGAGCTCTAAAGAATCCTTATTACTGTCAGCTCTCTAATGAAAGGGTGCAGAAGAGAGAACTGGATGATGGACACTGACATGTTAAGAGGCAACAGAAGTTGAAAAGTAAATTTCAACTAGCTTAAAGTGAGGGAGGAAGGAAAAAAATCACTGAGTGCAGTCAAACGTGGAAATAGATTATCTAAAAAGGTGTTAAAGGCCGGACCAATCTTATTTAAATTATTCCTGCTTTAATATATTCAGGGAGCTGGACTAGATGGCCTCCAGAAGCCCCTTCCAACCTAAATGACTCTGTTTTAAGAATTTACTATTTGACCTGCCAATTATTCTGTATTAGAAACTTTCCTTCAGCAGGTTTTACATCAGGTTTATTACTTTTAATCATGCATTTCAAAATCCCAGTTCTCCTGTACATACAGTAAGCCTACATCCAGTGTTATACAAAGAAATGTATGTATCACTTAGAACTTAGGCTACTTAGGCAACTTTCTTGCCCTTAGAACTTTTTCCCTTAGTGCTGCTGTGCTTCCCCCACAACCAGGGAATGTGTTTTTAGCATCAGAAAAATTTTGCACTTTTAAGGTTACTTGATATAAAAAGACCCACACCTTCTAGGATATCCTGACTCACGATACAGGGATGATGAGAGTAGGAAAGCAAAGGCTGTAACCCATCTCATTTTGTGGCAAAAGCTACTTTTTTCCTCTGTCCACTTAAAAACATTAGAAAGACAGTTGTCCCTGCTAGTCTTTCCAAATAAGAAATATTCCATGAAAGACACAATCTAACAGATATTTTCCACAAGGGCCTTACTCACCTTTCAGAGCAATCTATTTTACTAAGCAGATTTTAGAACCCCATTTATGTATTTATGTTGTTTACAAACAGTCACACCCAACAAACTAGTTTGTCAGCTTCACAAAGTCCCCTCTGGGAACACTCCTGACAGCAAATTTAAATAAACACCTTAAAAGCCACAGAGGTTTTCTAATATTAATCTACATATTGGTTTTGTTTCTCTTTAAAGTTAAGAATACAGGAAAAAGGTGTAATAAATAATTTTCAAACATGTCACTCTCTGTTTATGGACTAGTCAAAGAAGAAAGAATCCCTTCAGCAATCCAGGTTACAATAATGACTCCTTCAACAGCTGTACCAATATAAAACTGAGAGTAAGATATTGAGAGTAAGTATAAGATTGAGAGTTACCAGAGTAAGACTGAGGCTGGAACAAACTGCCAAAGGTATGAATTTCAAAAAACACATCCTATTAAAATACACTTGAAAACAACTTAACCTTCACTAAAAGGACACCTCCAGGAAGCTCCAGGAATGCTAATGCTTGAAAGGTGCATTTTAATTCCCACTTAATAGGTCAAGATTAAAATTCATGGGGAGAAGCTGAGAATTATTTACAGGAATGATTAGTGCAGCTGGTGGCCCAAAGAGAAAACAAACCTTCCATGGTGTATTTCCACACATTTTTGCATCCTTTTTGTTAAAAATGTTTGGGGGTTTTTTTGATACCAAGATCAAGAGTGCCAATAAACCCTATCAGTCCATTGGGTGCATAAAATGAGTATAATCCCACGACAAATTAACCTAGACTAGAAACCAGAAAGTGTGTAATTACAAAGGTCAGTCAAGTTTGAAATAGCCTTCCTATTACAGCAAAGGTAATAGCAATACACAACCAATTATTTTTAAATTAGAGCTGAATAAATTTACAAAAACCCCTAACAATGCCAAGATCACTCCCTGAAATAAAGAACTCACCAAAAAGTTCAGAGAGCAGAACAGATGAACAAAGGAGAGAGAAGAAAACCACGGCAATCTCTGTGGGCCTGTGGAAGAACAGAGACACAGAGATGGCTCTTGAATCCATTTAATGTTGCCAAAAGTAAATAAAAAATTACACCACAGCTTCATAATCAATCTGAGCTTGGTATTGGCAGAAAAACCAGAGCCACCACCCTTACAATCATTGCTACCTTCACCACAAGGAGCTTAATCAAACCCACAGTGTAGCTGCTTCTAGCAGCACTGGCTTCTGCCATTAACCTACTGACCATAAAGCCGGGTCCCAGCTAAGGACCATCACGACACCTGTGACTCTTCCACTCTCCCCTACCAACACTCAGCTTCCTCCTCCGCACCGAGCCAATGTCCACATGGCTGGGCAAGTGAGCTGGGTCAGGAAGTTGTTGTAATCAGAGTACCTCAGGGAACAAAAAAAAAAGAACTAGAAGTACATCTTTTTAACCAGATTAGGTCTCTTCTACTCACTTCCTAGCTGTGGAAGTCCCTTTGGTGAGAGAAGGGAAGGAGCAGCCGCAACCCTAACTGTCCTGAAAACCAGGAACACAAGAGAGCCACATTATAAACTTCATCTTTTTGCTATCCCCTTACTAACACCACCAAACCTTAATCTGTGAATCACTTTTTAAAAGACTGAATACTATTTTTAACCAAGCAATACATTTCACTGGAACTATTTTAAAGCAAACACTGCAGAGCAATTTTTACAGTTCTCATATGTACAACCAAGCTGTTCACAGCCCAAGTCCTTTCGGGAAAATGCAGTTATTTTAAAAATCAAATAAATAAAACACAACAAATCCAGCACGACTTCCCACCTCTAACTAAAACAGAAGTAAGTAGTGGAAGGATCTGTCACTCGCTGAGTTCTGGGGTTCATCAGCTGGTGCTGGCTCCCCTCTGGACACTCACTCACAGCATTCTTACAACAGTTGAGTCAATTTGTGCTTACTGTAACTGTATTTGTAGTCTTTTCAAGTTTAAACTACAAAGTAAGTTATTAATCATATAATTATGACCATCTAACCCACATAAACAGAGTTAGCTACAATCCTAGTTAAAACCTAGGCAAGAGACACAATTTGCAGAACCAACCTTATATGCCCAGTAAACCTTCATACAATCTGGAGCCAGGTTGGTCTCACAGGCAGTCAGGATTTGGCCTGTATCACAGAGGTTTGGTTAAATAAAGCCACAGCACCTTTTCTGCATTTAAAGGGATAACAAAATGTTACCTGTACCGACAACAAGATGTCTGTCTGGAAACTGAAAGCACACCTACCCTTCTGAAAGTTTTAGCTGACAAACAATGTGGTTGTGAGACTAGAGCTTGACAGCGAGAGAGACAGGCAATGCTTACCTAAGCAAGTTGTTTCTTAACTGTCGCTAGATTTTTCTCTGTTTTAAAGAAGAGCTGACATTTAGAATCTTTTTTTCCCCTTAGACACACACTGGACGGATACACACGTGCACACGGCTGTGAAATGTGGCAGGATATGACTTATTCACAGCACTATCAAACCCAGCAGTCTCAGCAACACAGCTTCGAGAGAGTGACAGCAGGAGCAAAGTACACACGACACTGCAGGAACTTATACACGAGGAGAGTCACCAAGTCCATTTCATTCAGTGCCGTACCTGCTTCGGATGGTATCAGCAGGTTTTCAAGTACTTTTATCTAAAGACAAGAATTTATGTTCCAGCTCACGGGTCGGGAGAGAGTGGAAGAAAGCTTAAAAAACAAAACAAACCACCAGGAAAAAAAAAAGAAAAAGAAATAAAGAAAAAAAAAAAAACACCCCAAAACAAAACATAACGTAGATGAATCTGACGCATGCAGACGGCACAGATTTAGGACAGTAGTTTGCTGGGCTCTTGGGAAGTGACTTCACTTTTCCCGCGGAGGAGGCAGGGAGATGAACACTTGCACAGCGCTCTCGCTTTCCTGACACGAAAACAACTTTATTTTTTAAATCCTGCGCTGTGCTCGAGCTCCTCTCCTCCCGGAGAGCCGCTGCCCAGGGAACTCCACAGACACAGACGAACACCAAACAACAAGAACCAGCGGAACCATCACCCCGCNGGGCGGGCGGGTGCGCGCGCAGGGCTGACACGGCGTGGGGCGGGCGGGACGGAGGGAGGGACGGGGGGACGGCGGCTGCCCCGAGCAGCCACTGCCCCGCCGGGAAAGCGGGGCGCTGGGTGCTCCCGGGGCGCGGCGAGCGGCCGCAGGGCCGGCCCGGCCCGCCTTCCTGTCGGTGTTGAAATCCTGTGCGGCCCCATGGGAGTGCCCTCTCTGGACCACAGAATTACAGAATGGTTTGAGTTGGAAGGGGCCTTAAAAACCGTCTCATTCCACCCTCCTGCCCTGGGCAGGGACACCTTCCACTAGACCAGGTTGCCCCAAGCCCCGTCCAGCCTGGCCTTGGACACTTACGGGGATGGGGCAGCCACAGCTGCTCTGGACAATCTGTGCCAGAGCCTCATCACCATCACAGGGAGAAATTTATTCCTAATACCTAATCTAAACCTGCTCTCTAGTGGTAAGCAATNAAACAACAAACCCGGGGGAAGCCGCCCCCCCCCCCCCCCGCCGCTCCGAGGGCCCGCGGCCAGCGGAGGAGCCACCTCAGGTCACCGGGCACTATCACCCGACACACGGGGTGGGCCGACGGCTCCCTCTCCGCCCGTTCTCCCGAGCGAGCGGCGACCTCCCCGCCTGCGCCCGTCGCGACACGCGCTCCGCTCGGCCCGGCGGGGCAGGCCCAGGGCAGCGTCCCGATCTCTCACCGGTGCAGCTGGGCCGTCCTCCCGGCGCTGCCGCTGCCTCCAGCCCGGCGGGGCCGCGCAGCCGCCTCAGGGCCGGGACAGCGTCGCCCACATTCCGGCGGCGAGAGGGCGGGCGGGTGCGCGCNGCCCCAAGCCCCGTCCAGCCTGGCCTTGGACACTTACGGGGATGGGGCAGCCACAGCTGCTCTGGACAATCTGCCAGAGCCTCATCACCATCACAGGGAGAAATTTATTCCTAATACCTAATCTAAACCTGCTCTCTAGTGGTAAGCAATTCTGTAACTACATGCTCTTGTAAATAAATTCTCTAAGTTCCCTTCAGGTACTGAAAGGCCACAATTACGTAACCCCGAAACTTCTCTTTTCCAGGCTGAACAATCCCAACTCTCTCAGTCTTTCATCACAGCAGAGCTGCTCCATCCTTCCGGTCATCCTGGTGCCTCCTCTGGACTCACTCCAACAGGTCCATGTCCTTCCTGTGCTGGGACCCCAGAGCTGGAGGCAGGTGGAATCTCACCTGAGCAGAGAGGTAGAATCCTCCCCTCTGCTGCTGCCCACACTAATTTTGATATATGCTTCTCTCCCATCTGTCAGAAAGCATCCGGCAGGCACTGAAACGTGCCCACAACTGAAGGACAATGGAAGCAACCTATAAATCATGGCACTCTTTAGACAAAATGAGTAAAGTTTGCCTTCAGATTTTGTACCCTGGTCTCACCAAGTGGTAGGCTGTGTTTGCTTATAGACAGTGGTTTGGTGTGGTTAAACAAATATTTTAAAAGTAAATATCTATGCTTAATTAAATATCACCATTGTTTATGTTTAAATAAAATATGTTTAAATTACAACAGCTTGTCTTGTTGGGTTGTGTGTTAAACAAGTTGCATTTAAGTTAACCACAGCATCTATACAGCTTGTCTGTGTTCACCCCATTTCAGATGTGGTTCAGCAAAATCTTAAGGAATGTCAGATCACAGCCTTCAACTCTAGCATAAAAGCAAGTGGGCTGTGCCCCTGTTGCCCCTGGGACAGCCAGGCTGCTCATGTGAGCACTGATTTTAGGCTGTTTTCTTGTCACTGGGGTTGAGTGGTTTGTTTGTTACACAGTCATTTTTGAGCTGTCATAAAAAGCCTGTCTCAATGCTCACAAGGCAACAGGCAAAGGAGAGCATTTCACAGGGAAAAAAAAAAAAGCAGGACTCTGGCCAGCTCTCTATTTAAGAATTGTTACTATTTGTCTATAAGTAGTGCAAATTAAATTACCTTCAGATTACTTTTATGACACCACAAGTTCAGATAAACCCCAAAAGCATAGGGAAAGCAGAAGAATTCGGGGAGAGGAGGAAAATTATTTTACTGAATATTACAATAGAGAAATAATAATAAGAAAGTATCCCTGGCACTGTACCCAGGCACTGCACACTGGTGTATGAATGTGGGTAATAAACAGGAGGAACTGAAAGTCATTATATTCCTAACCAGAATTATGAATAAATGATCATAACTGGTTATTGGGAATTGAGAATTTGTTCAGGAAGCCCAGGAAGGAAAAAAGAGATGTAAGGTACAGAACAAGTGACAATATTTGGATAATGGCAAAAAGGAAAAAAACCAGCTGTAACCAGATGACTTACAGGGGAAGATAATAGTCCAAATCCAAAACACAGCCCCACACCAGCCACTATGAAGAGAATTAATTCCACCATCCAAACCCACCAACATACAAACATACAAACAAATGATCAAGCTAAACTATGGAAAGAAACAATTTATTTAGGAAGCTTACAAAAATCATCTGCAATTTTAGACAATACATTTAGAAAAATGATTAAGTAATCTGAAGGCTATTAGCAATTCCCTTCAAGAACTCACAAAGGATACTAAGGTTGCGTAAGACCAGCAAAAAGCAAATAATGACCCCCCTAAAGCAGACAAGGATGAGAATCAGAGGCCAATGAACTTTCTTTTGTATCAGACAAATTACTGGAAGAAATTATTAAGCAAATTATTTGTAAGGCCTTGGCTGATAAGATTAATAACAATCAACAGTAAAATCTCAAAACCGAATTATGGGATCTTGACTGCAGCAAGGCTTCTGACAATATAACAGCTAATTCTCTCCTAAGCAGGATCAAGTAGCATTGGCTACACAAAACTTGGTTAAAATGCTTAGAAAATGGCACTCCAAAGTAGTATCAAGTTAATTTTGCAGATAGTTTTCCAGACTTAATCCTGAAGTGCTTCTGTGAGATTATAGGATAAGGAATATTTTTATCATATTTGTGGAGGATATCCTGTCCACGTGAGCACTGTAATAATTTTGAAAGATCTAACTGGAATTGAACAAATCATGACAAGTTGGAACAAAGATCTGAACTAAAGAGGATGTAATTCAATAAGGTGATAAAATATTACACACAGCTGGAAATAGTAATTGGCAGCAAAAAAGTGAGCTGGAGACAGAGGCAAAGCAGTCGCTTTATAGAAAATCTTGGTTCGTGGTAGTTCACAAATAGAAAGTGAGGCAACAGTGATTTGTGACCTACCCCTTACCATACACACAGGTATTCCAAGCATCCCAAAATGTCGTGAGACAATTTGGTGCTGCAAAAAATGTGACTGCGCTACTGAAATGTAGGAAAAGGCTGTCAAACACGAGAGCAAATAATTCTTCTGCTCAAAAAGGTTTTCCTGAAAAACAGTGCTTATTTTTGGGGATCTCCTTTCAATACAGAGATCTCTGTGGATAATGTAAAGAACTCCCAGGAGCCTGGACAACTTGACCTTGAGTCATACTGAAGCACTGGATGGAATTCAACTGGATACCTGAGACAAGCCTTCACGGACCTCACTGACATCACAGGACCCATAGCCCACCCAGTCCTTGCAGACTTCAAAAACTCCCACAGCCCTCACAGACCCCATAGCCTTAAGAGGCCCCATAGCCCCTATAGCCCCTGTAGCCTTCCCAGACCCCCCAGAACTCAAAGCTGTGAAAGACCTCACACACCCCCTAGCCCTCCAAGGCCCTTGAGTCCTCACAGCCTCCATAGACCTCACAACCCCAACAGACCCTGGAGACTTCATAGCCCGAACAGGCATCTCAGTCCCCATGTGACACAGCCACCAGAGCCAGCTCAGTGAGTTCCCCGGAGCCACGCCAGGAGTGGGGAACTGCTGTGGTACGGGGTTGCACCACCAGCAGAACCTTTAGAGCTGCTTGCTCTGCAGCAGAAGGTTTCTCACCATAGTCAGGGGTTGGACGAAGGAGAAGGAGGAGGCTCTCTGATGCTGAGGTTCTATTAGGAGGTTTATTAAAGTTAAAGCAAAAAGCACCACTGAAGGAGCCAGGAATAAAGAGCTTTGAGTGCTGCTGCGCACGGGTTTTTATAGAGTTACAAACCAAGGGCTGGATACAACTGAACAACCAACTGGGGAATCTTTAGGGGAGGAGTGAGGGGACTAAGTCACATTCTTAGGGCCAACCAGGATAGGAGGGAGGAGAGGGGATGTCACATGCACAAATGGGGCATCAAGGGTTAGGGATCGCCCAGGAACGCCCATGGGGAGGAATAATCAAGGACTGGTTCCAGGTGGGACTGACAGAGAAAGTGCTAGAACAAGGGGCAGGGATGCATTGGCTGATAGGGAAGGAGCTGGAACAAAGGGCGGGGAATACAATGAAGGGCAACTTAGGGGTGGGTGAATTTATCACAATTCAATTGTGAATTTATCACAATTCAGTGATAAAACCAACTTAGGGAAAGCAGAGTGGGACATAGGATTGAACTGTCAACAATAAAACTGTTAACAATGAGTAAAGCAATGAATTAAAGCAAGCATGGGCTGCAACACCCACAGACCCCACATATGCCCTGACAGAGCCCATCACCCTTACACTCCTCCAAGCCCCTAGAGCCTTCCCAGCCACCACAGACTTCAAACTCCCAAAGCCCTCATAAGACACAAAGCCCTCAGTGCACCTACAGATATCACAACCTCACAGCCCCCACAGCTCTCACAGCATCAGTATATTCCAGAGCCCACACAGACCTGAGCCCTCACAGACCTCAAAGCCCCTCTGGCCCTCACAACCACCATAGACCTCATAGTCCCCCCACACCCATCAAAGACAACGAACCCCCACAGCCTTCTCAGGTCTCACAGACCCATAGATCTCACAGGCTGTATGTATGGCACTCACAAACCCCATAGTCTTCTGTCATGATTTGACACTGACCAAATGCCAGGCACCCACAAGAGTCGTTCACTTATCCTTTTCTGCTACAGCTGGGCAGACGAGAGGGAAAAATATGAACAAAGGGCTCATAAGTTGAGATAAGGATTGGGAGGAAAAAAACACTCTAAGGGCAAAACAAGTTCAAATTTAAAGGTATAAAGTATATTTATTATTAACAGAGGATGATAATGAGAAGTAAAAATAAGCCTTTTAAAACACCTTTTCCCCCTCAGCCCCTCTCTCCTCACTGACAGTGCAGGAAGACAGGGTATGGGGGTTTCAGTCAGTTCATCATCTGAGATCTTTTCCTGTTCACTTAGGTAGAGGAGTCTTTTTTCTGCTATG
>WAAG01026694.1:27535-45625 GCA_013390105.1 Tichodroma muraria | reverse complement strand
CCAAATTGAGTACATTGTGCTTAGACACTTAGGGGCATCACCCTTTCCTGATGAAGTTTGGTAAGTGGTATTTGCTTTCAAAGTGGTTGTGGTCTCTGACTGACAAGTCCATCGGTTTTTGCTTTCAGTGCATGCTGAGAAATGACCCAGATTGGTTTTGTAAGACAAAACTCCATTTTAGTAATGACTTTTCTTAAATAAAATCTTATTCAAAATTGCCATTAAATCTTTCTTCTTCCTATCACAATTAAAAAGCCTCACTAAGTAACAGTGCTGCGGCAAGAATGACATACATCAGCTTATATATTAGAGGATATTTACTGGTGTATGAAGTGTGATTTGAGATGACTTCTATGCACAAAAGATACTCACAAATAACTCTGTGCACCATTTTGGAGCCCTAATCTTGCTGACCCAGCTTTAACATACCACCAGTATAACACTGAACACATACACTTCAAAAGGTACATCGTTAATATAAACATATGGAACCTGAGGGTAATTTGGCTCATCATTTTGCAGTTTGCTTAAAAGGCTGAATAATCAGATGCTTCATCCTCGGATGGAAGAAGGATATTCTTTCTAAGTCCTATTACTTTTCAGTTTTTCTCCCTTGGTACTGTGATACGTGGAGAAACTGCTGAGACCTCCTTTGCTCCTCGATAGTATCAGGAAAACAAGGAGGTTAAAAGAGCAATAAGGGAATTAAAAGGATTCTTAAAAGAACTTGAAAGGAAGTATAAGCAGTGTCAGGAGGAAAGCACACTCTCTGAATGAACGCACTGCTTCCTGACAGTATCTCCAGCCTTTGATTAAGCTCAGCCCCTGGAGACTCCTGGAAGAATCCTAAGGGCTAATTAGAAAAATGACATGAAGTGATGATAGGCTCCCCAGCTGGTATTTATTCTTTGCTTTCCTTCGGGGGGGGGGAACAAAAGGACCAGATAGGCACCAGTAACATCAGAAATTGAGCCACATTCATTATGGTGGTTATTCTATTGGATTTGTGTTGCAGTTGCAGGGATTGAGCTGCATGAAAGGAGGCCACAGGATTAAAAAAAGGTCATTCCTAAGAAGCCATCCCTTGGAGTGTGTGTGAAAGGCTGTAGGAATAAAATGACTCTCAGGCGAGGCTGTGCTGTTGCTACATCTTTTTTAATACAGCCAGAGGAGGAAACGGCATGAATAATTCACCCAAGAGACTTGCTAGATTGAAATAGAAGAAAAAGTGAATTTCCTTCCTTTGCTACCAGTATTTACAAACTGTACCTTGCTTTAATCTTTCTTGTTGGTAATTCTTACTGCTCTCCTGACATTGGATTAATTTCTAGTTTGGCACATTGTCTGAAAAACAAGGAGCAGTGACATAGCAGAAAGAAAGAAAAAGATAAAAGAAAATCAGGAGCCAAATTGATCTGCCTGCACCAGCAGCACAAATACAAATTATAATGGAAAAAAAACAACCTTCCACGCAAGCTTCTCAGACTGTAGTTTATACGTAAAGGTAGCTCTACCTAGAAACAGCTACTGATGTAATTTATTATGTTACAGCTTAGCTTAGCAGGAAAGTCCTTTGACAACTGTGGGGATAAGAATTAATTCTCCTTGGTCTGGAATTTCTGTGCAGACAGATCATGGCTGTTGGGTAACTAAGCCTCATTACCGGGTATGTGACAAAGGAGAGAAAATAAATAACAACAACCGTGACACAGCTGTCCTGGAGGAAGGAGCTGCAGCTTTCATCCAAGCTGAACCACTTCTGAGTACACCACAACAGCTTAGAAGCATAATGTTATATGAAAAGCAGTGAGATGCTGGTGCTGGCTGTCACAACTAAAAGCTTTAGCATGATGTGGCCCTGGGTTACTGATCCAAGTCTCAAATATCCCAGGGGCATCTATCATATAAACCAATTAGGCCCCATGTGCAAAAGAAGAGCTCTGTATGTAAGGGCTGATCTCCACCAGAAAATGACATTTGCTTCTCTTTCATTTAAATACTGTTTTAATAGGTTAAGGACTCTGTGACTGCTGAGAAAAACCCGTCTCAATTAGAGGCCACAGCCAATATGGGTGTAACAGAGACATGTAGGGATGCCCACATTCCGGTGTCAGTGGTAAGAAGCAAAGACTATTAAAAAGAAAGTGACAGTACCTTGCCAAAGGATGTTGAACGGAGACAAAACATGGCCCGGAGTTCATAAGGATGTGGTCTGAAGTGAAGGAAATAGGTCCTGTTTCTTGCCTGGCTGTGGACTTATATGACCTCCATTGTAACGGCGTCTTTGCAATGTGCATTGAGAATTTAAGTATGTAGAATCCACATAACGGGAAATACAGTAGTAGCACAGAAATAAAGAATACCCCATGCTGACCTTCACTGTGTGGATTTAGATATCCAATTTCTATATATATCTTCAGAGAATGACTGGAGGCTTTTCACCCTAGCAGGAGGAATACGGCACCATCATGAGGAAATACAATTGAGTGCAGTCTACAAAAAAAAGAAATCTGTGCATGTCTCTGCATAATACAGTTTTAGCAAAACTGTAATCCATAAAATCTAAATCTTGATTCTTTTTTTTTATTTTATTTTACTAAATAAAAGGAAACTTTTGCTAAGCAATATAAGAGCTTTTAAACAAATAGGATGATCCTCCTGGCCAATATGGGAGCATGTGATCTGCCATGTCCAGTGCAGTTTCACTGCTGAAGACAGACAAAACCTCCACAGTGGACAAGCTATTCCACGGAAGTCCCTCAGCAACAGCTGTCCAAAGGAGTTGCTAGACTAGATAGAGATCTAAGTGGACACTGAAGGACAACTAGCAGGGCACTGGATGATCTGGTGTTGGCAACATGAATTTACTCCTTATTCAGACCATCTGAAATACTGCTAGTCTACCTCAGAAAATAGTTACTGATATCTGAGGTGTGCTTTGGGGTAAGAGTCCTAGGCACAAAACATGCACCTAAATTTATGGGAAGTAATCTGTTTTCTGTGAAAGTATTTAAAAGAAGAAAACTGTATCTGGAACTGCATCTGCTTGAAAACAAGGCTGACAAGAAAAATAACAAGTCCCTATCATTCAGCATCTGCAGGGTTAATTTGTTTTGCTAAAAATGACATTGAGTCACACTCTTATATCTGTAAGCTTTCAGATACCTTCTGAGTGGGCAAACCAAAGATATTCTACCAAATAATAAAATGCATATAGAAATTAATAAATTTACATCAAACAAATCAAACTAATTGATCTGGTTTTGTAGTGTTTAGTCAGGCTGACACTCCAGTTACTGGTTTTCCTCGGAGCAGTTAAGAGAGATTTTTTTTTCGAAAAACTCCCCCAAGAATGAGGCACCCAGCTGCTATGGACTCTAGCAGCAGCAGCAGGCAGCCTAAATCCCTCAGCGGACTTGATGATGCCAGGTCAGGGTATTTACTCCCTTCCCAACCTTCTCCTTCTCCTTGCACTGCTGAACCCAGGCATGGTGGGTTGTTCTCCATCAGCAGGCAGGAGCACCAAAGCTTGTTCTGGTCTCTCCTACAGAGTTTGCTTCTCACCTCAGATGTGTTTTGTCATTCAACAGCAGAACCATCCCATCAAAGTGTTCATCACTATTTCTGCTCACCTCTCCCTTCAGCTCACAGTGTAAAATCTTAAGCAATTTCCTGTAGGAAGAACAACAGGCACACATACTAAAAATACTGCATGGACAAGTAGTCCAGAAAATTCAGGGCAAGGAACTACCTGATAGGAGTAAGCTTAAAAACAAC
The DNA here is from genome assembly GCA_013390105.1 of Tichodroma muraria. Lineage (NCBI taxonomy): Eukaryota > Metazoa > Chordata > Aves > Passeriformes > Sittidae > Tichodroma > Tichodroma muraria. Next base: position 41,848 of record WAAG01026694.1, on the reverse strand, counting down.
CCAGGTCCTGAGGGAAGAAAAGACATCACACAGTGTCTCTGTCCTAAAAGAGAGGCCTTTACCAGTGGATTTTACCAGTGAATTATGTTTTGATGTGCGCCCTATAAAAACAGAGACAGAGTGTGACAAGAAATCTCACAGTAAAATAAATGCCATGTCTTGCACAATAGTTTTGTTTTTGCAAATTGCAATATTGCACATGAAAAACCATTACTCTTTCCTTAAAAATGGAGACAGACAACCCCAAATTGGTGGGGGAGATGCTGGAAGCTGCCCAGCAGACAGCTGGCCTCACTGGCCGCAGGCACAGCAGCTGCCTATCAGCCTCTCTGGCACACCTCCTCCTCCTCCTCCTCCTCCTCCTCCTCTTCCCCACACCCAGCCTCCTCTTAGGTCAACGGAAACATTTCTTTGGCTGCAATTGACACCGCACCAGGTCCTCTGTCACTAAGAGAACTTGTTTGGTTTCTTCTGGAGTGGCTTCCACTTTAGCAGAAAAAGTATTCGCGATAAACCTAAGCTCAAGTGGAAAAAGTAGGAAGCAGCATGCACAGCACTCATTGCCCCCATGATGTTGTGGCTACAGGGAGCTGCCTTCCCCAGCACCACAGGCATGGAATTGGGGGGAGATACTGGTCCTCTGTGCCTCCCAAGCCCCTGCAAGAGGCAGCCAAGCACAACAACCCTGCCTGTGTGGAGGAGGGAAGGAAGCAGGCTGGGACAGAACACCAGAAACATGGACATTGCAATCGGTTTTCAGTCCAAAGCAAGTCACTTGTATGGGGGTTAAAGAGCAAGACTGGAAAAACAGCAGAGCAATTCTGTAAAGAATTTGTACTAAATTAAGCACTAATCTGAAGCACTCCTTAAAAATAGTAACTCAAGAGAACTTATTTTGACCTGTGAAGTCTGCATAAACACATGTATCTCTGAATGAAGAAATGAAAAATGCTCTCAGAGGCATCCCAACAAGCTTTCTTTAAAGCTGCTAATCTTTTCCTAAATTGAGTGGACATTTAGTTGCCTATTAAGACGGTTGCATGTTCCTATGGCACTTCATGAAAATTTTTTTTAAAAAATGTTTTTGAAGCCTTTTCATTAATAGAAATGTCAGAATGTTTCAGGTCCTCTAGGGAGAATGTATGACTTGTTATTATGCAGCTTTAATAATATAAATGCCAATGTAACAATCCAGAAATGGAAACAGTATGTTCCAGGAATGCTGCAGTGAATTAGTAATTGTGACCTGCTTGTAATTGCTGATTGTCCCCATGAATTCTACCCAGGTCCAGTAGAGTGAATATTTTTTTTACTGACAAAAAGAAACTCAGGAGTAGTATTAACTTAAAAAATTTCAAATCAACAGTGGCCTACTCTGTTTTCAACAAGGTTTCGGCTGTCAATATCTTTCATCTAAACAATTGCAGAGGTTCAGCGTATGGAGCAAGAGACCCTACTCCGAGAGCAGGGCCGGGGCAGGAGTCACGTCCCGCAGTGCATGTAAATAGCGGATCCTGTTACCAGGCACTGCCATGCAGTGTCAACACAAATACTGTCGCTAGGGCAAGGGGAGCAGCCAGCAGGCTACAGAGGCAGGCAGCTGGGCAGAAGGCAAGGCAGCAGAGCCATGTGTCCTGGGCAGTTTTTGCATATGCCAAGAGGTATTTGAATGAGATAGGGGATACACTGCAAAATAATGTATGTTCATTTGGATGTATTGTTTCTACCAACTGTCCCACTCGGTCTCATTTCTCTTCTGACAATATTTGTTTCGAGGAAAAATTTTGTGGTTTGGAGGGAGTAATAAACACAGCATTGGCACAGATTTGCATGAGCAGATGCTGGGTTCTTCTGTAGCAGGCTGAGAGATCAGAAGCACAGTCATCAGGCAGTATGAAAAAGAAAGCCTGTGAAACAGGTATGATTACAAAAGAAAATGTTAAAAGAGAAGTCCAAGATAACAGATACTTATTTATGATAAGGCAGAAGGTGAATAAACAAAAGTTGTGAAGGAGACTATCAAGGGACAGGGTATGCAGTAAAGAGCAGTGAAGTGCAATACAGACTCAAGGAAAAAAGAAGACAAGAGGAAAGCCAAGGCTTTAAACTTTGCCAGGCAGTATTCAGTGTAGATGAAATTAATTGCGCTGGAAGGAAACTGATGTCAGTAGAGAACTCAAGAGATTATTCATGAATTGAAGACATTAGACAAATCAGCTCTTGCAAATGAGCAGTTCAGAGCACTGCCAGGCCAGCATGTTAAATAGCTGATATACAGTGGTCATCAGGAAAATGGGAGAGTCAGGTGAAGGTGCCGAAGGAAAGAGCAGAGAAGCACAGATGAGTAGGAAGGGCTGCACAGAAAAATAAGAAAGATGATTTCTGTAAAACTCATGCCAGATCATGCTGGAAAAAATATGCATTTTGGCTTCCCAGGCTGTGACAGAAGAAAGTGCTCACCTGAGACTGGATCCCTAAACCATGCTCAGTGTTTTTTGCATTTTACCTCCGAGCCACATTCAACACTTGATTGTTACCAAGTTTTTTCAAGCCTGACCATGAAATAATTTCTTGAGGCATGCACAAAGCTGCTTTGAAGTCAGTAGAGCACTACAAGCATCTGCTCATGTGCATCGTACCAGGACCACACTGACACTGACCGTGATTACTTTGCAGGCTACTTGTAAGATGCCACTCAAGCACATGGAAAGCCTTTTTGCTTTCTATTTTTAAATTAGTAAGAGGCAAATCTAAACTATTTCTGAAGTTTATGGTTCTTGCATGGTACGGAAAAAAGTCATGGATTGATGGATTTAGTTATCCCGTTCTAATGGGATAATGATTTATATTAATTATATATTTATTTATAACTAGTATTTATGATACGTGGGAGATAAAGATAGAAATTTCACATAATTTATTGGATTAGACTTCACTGGCAAGGGTTGTAGCTTAATATTGTTATATTTCTACGATTTCAAGTGTTTTTCTTCACTTGAATGGAGATGCCCAATGGTATCAAACACGCTGGTGGCTCTGAGGAGGGAATCAAACATTTCACAGGTGAGAAAGCTTCCAGGTTTTTGGAGCTGAAACTCTTCAGTTTATGCCAAGTGACGGAGTTTTCAGAGTCCTAAGGCAGTATGTAACATTGCATAACCTTGCCTGACAGACACTAGCTGTAGGTTGTTTAAAGAGACAAACACAAACCAGGGTCTTACGGTTAAGCTAATGGAATAAGAATTTAGGTAAAAGGAAAGAAATACTCATCTCCTGAAACAAAACTTCACAAGAGGGAATGGAGCACATCATCCTTAAGTGGTGTTAACATCGCACAAATCACGCCATGCTAGTAATTAGTTAACTGTTGAGAATGACTTATTTGAATGTGTAGGTTTACATATTAATAAATATTAACCTAAAATCTGACTCTGAAGTCATCAATGGTAGCATCAGCATGTGAAAGAGAATAAATGAATAAACAGGCTTTCAAATCTGGATCTGCTTGCTGCTACCCCAGAGTTCCTCTGTGCCCAGTCAACTTCAGTGTATCACTTTTTTAATTAGATGATAATACAGACTTCTAAAGTTTTCAGAGTTTTATGCCTTCCAGAAAAACTGAGTTTGTATATGGACCTGTATTTTCCCTCGGCCTGAGGCAGGTTTAGGGATGAACCTTTTTCCCTCCAGCAGCCTCAAGATGTATTTCTTTCACACAAAAATTCTGTTAACATGTAAGGAAGTAGAACCTTGTGATTCAAGTGTCTAGTCAGAGCAATTCATATCCCTGTCCAATCCTACATGCCTGCCTTTACTGACACACACACAACCATCCTCATTTGTTTGAGCACTATAATTTCCATTTTGATACATTTGTTGGTGTGCAAATGCAGGAGCAGATATAACTGAGATACAGCACAGAGATTTTGCAGAAGTTTCTGTTACAGTTGCACAAGAAATGAACAGAATTAGACAAAACAAAAATGCTGTTTGCCTTTCCCAGCTTTGGAAATTTTTCCTTTTGATCACTGTTTGCCAGGGATTTTGGGGGCCTTTAAAGTATCAGGGACATTCACTGACATAGCTTTGCCTTCTGCATCTCCTCTTCTCTTGAAAACAGCTGGCAAGATAAGTTCTTCCTGATAACCAAGGGTCATCAAGGTTTAGTAGCCTTCTACGGACACCCTTGCAACATCACCGCTTGCAACTGCAGCCAAATGTGGAATGTGAAGGCAATTAAGATAGCAGAAGGAGAGACTGGGCTTACAAACAAAATGGGAGCCTGGTGGATATTAAAGGCGCTTACACAGAGCTCATAATCTCCTCAATGCAGCTCACAAGTTGCACTGTCCCCAGCCAGCAACAGGTGAGGCACTTTCTGCAGCCTGCAGCAGCCGGCATTCACACTCGCCGCGAGGAAAGCACAGAAACAGCAATGGTGCAACACCAGCCACAGCTGGCCGGGCAAACCCTGCTTTCCCTTGGGTGTGGTGGGGAAAGGAGGTATTTTAACTTCACGTATTACTTTGAGTTTTTAATCTCAACAGTATGTTCTCAACAGTATGAGCAAGTACAGGATGACAGTTTCAGAGAGAGTTACCTCACTGTATCAGGTCTGGTGTAACACATCTGCAGGCATGTCCAGAGCTCGGCCGTGCAGCTCCCAGGCTCTGCAGGAGCCTCCACTACCCCTGACACCATAGAACAGTCAGGATCAAGTCCCTGCATTCACAGCAGGAGATCTGTTTTAAAGCTGGCACATTTTCTCATTTGCTCTGTTTCTTCAGTTCAAAAACACTAACTTGAATTTCGGAAAATTTTCAGTGAAGAGCAGGACTGACTGTTGTTGCAAAAAGGAAGATGCAAGACTCATCTCCCTGGGCACATTCCAAATATTTTTATTTTGCGTTTTAAAGTTCACTTCTGTTGTCAGATACAGCCTCATTGTTCTAGCAGCAGCCAGAAACACAAGACTGCCGAGAGTTCAAAGCAGGGGAAAAATCAATGGACAGATTTCATTTTATCACACATACACAATGGTTGGCTGAATTTGCTTCTACCTAACAGCCTGCAGCCCAAACAAAGTATTTACAGACTAATTCACATTTATTTTTAGATTGAACAGGGAGGAAATAACTGAGCAAAGGAGCAAGTGACTTGCATCACAGAACTGCACCTATTAGATAGGGCAGGTGAAATGCTGACAGTCACTAACAGTGAAGAAGAATCCGAACACAGAGTTCTTAACTGGGACAAACATTCAACAGTGAATTATAATTATAATATCATTTGTTTATAGCACTTCTGTCCCTAACTTTTACTTCTTCAGCTGATGACTTCAAAAGTAAATCAATTAATTAACCAAAACTTAGTTCTAACACTAATGAGCTTTTTTTCTAAAAGGAAGTAGCTGCGGAGGACTGGTGTCACTAAGTCCTCTTGTTTGTCATTGCTCCTCAGTTCACCAGTGCAGTTCTGCTAAGCTTAGCTGCACTCTTTTGCTGAAGTTGCCAGAGATAGCTTCAGGACCCACATGACAGCAAGTGTCAGCACAGTAAATAATCCCCAGTGGATCCTGGCTGTGGAAGGGAAGAAACTAGGTGCTGGTTGAGTAAGAAGGGCTGAGATCTGGAAAGGGGATGGGGAGGTGTTTTTGGTGCAAGAAGGGGAATTTCTTTAAGGTTGGGACGTTCTTTGAAGAATGTATTTTTGTAACTTTTTATCTTAAATACTATTACCTACTGGGCTATGAACAACCCCACTGCTGATATCTAAGCTGAGAACACAGCAGCATTGCTGCCATCAGCTGTACCCCAGCACAGGAAGCAGCAAATAAGTGTCTATTCAGTATATCAGGTTGGCTCGATATTTGTAGAATTCATTGCCTATGTTTCCAGGAGAAATATGACTCAGATACATGTGATCAAGAGCATCTGCATAGAAATTGGAGGCAGATGTTTGCTAGCAGGCAAAGCACACGCTTTAGAAGCAATGAGCTCCATTGAAGATGGGTCTTTCGGTTTCTGGAGGAAACAATCTTTTTTGACTAGTGCTGTAACTGCAAATATGGAATTACAGTTGCAGTGTCATGCAAATTAGAAAGAACATTAAAAGAAAACAATTAACACTTTCTGTGGTTCTTTTTAAACAGAATATGCTGAGTGTTCAGAATACTAAGTAACTACAGTGTAGGTGATCTAGAATGAAACGTGGTGTTAAAATACAGAATGCTGTAACTCAACTTTTTTGTTATTTGCTTGTTTGAAACACAGAAACTGTCCTTTCTTCAAGTTGAAATTCTCTGGTCACAGACACAGAAAGGCATCCAAGATATTATAATGAAAAATTCCCTTTCGCTGTATAAGCACACCTAATTTTTATCTTAACCTTTACTCTGGTATCCCTAAATCTGCATATATGCTACCTATGAGACACTGAAATTCTCTAGTAAAAGGCTGAAGTAAAGACCTACTGANCTGTACATTTGTGCAGAGTTATATCATCTTATAATCTGTAACTTTTTTTCTCTAATTTTTTTCCCAAAACATAATACTACAAATGATGCTGCTTCCTCTTTACAGCTCTTGTGCAGCCTCCTCAATTTTGAGCTGTTTGAGGCTTGTTACTACCTGTTAGTGGATTTGGCTAGACTGATGCTTTTTTTTCTATTCCTGGTATTAGTTTAATAAATACAATTGAGACAATACAATATTGAAACATTGGTTCTTTAAGTATTTTTAAAATAGGAAGATAAAATGTAGTTGTAGCTTTAGAGCAGCCTGTTTCATGGCCTTAACTAGCCCTCCTCCTTTAACTGTGTTAAGAATGGGTGTAGTCAGCTATATGTATTGTTATTCTTCTGTAGGTAACAAAAACATTTATCACCATAGAAAATTGTGGAAATATTCATGGTCAGTAGTTCTCAATTTAGTTTCAAACAGAAACTTGCCTGAATCACTGCCTTAAATTTCATTTTTATGGGATCAATGTTATGAGGGATCAGGTTGATCTGAGCTTTATTCCCAGAAAACATCTCACACTTCCATATCATGAAAATCATGTTTTTGCTTGTTCAGGTCTGAGCTTATTCTTCCCAGCAGCAGCCTTCTGTCAGTGGGCAAAAATTATGTCCAATGGAGGCATCAAAGACAGCACTCCTTGGGTATCCAGTGAAGGCAAATGGTTTCCTTCTCTCTTCTGGGAAGTCTGAATCTTACTATAACAATACCAATGATTTCTTTACAGAAGTACCCTTCAGTTACAAATAAAGACCAGGCTATTGGACCATTAAAAGAAAAGAACATTCCTTGCCTTATTTTGTTAGGTTTCATGAAAATCTGTGAGATCTGGCTGCTGCTTTCTACAGCTGACACCATGCAGCCTCATTAGGATTATCTGGAAAGTTTGTAAGTAAAACCACTTTTTCACACACTATCTCCTTTTCTGTCAATGATGAGTGCCAGCTGCCTTCTCCTTCATTGTTGACTCCTCTGCCTATGGCAAACAAGTGACACAGAAGTATTGTTGAGGCAGTAATACAATAACAAGTATTTCAACTACTAACTTCTCTATTCTTTTCTTTTTCTTCTGAAACATCACTACTGCTATGGAACAAGCACTCAGCAGTGATTTCAACATTACTGGAAGTGAAAGAAGCTGAATCATATTATATGAATAAGCAGATACCCCTCACTTTTACAACAGCACTAACTTCTGATGGAAGTTGTGGAACCTTTGGCTTTGATGTCACAAGAGAAACTCCAAAGGGCACAGATGGTATCATTTTCTGTAGGTGAAAAACGGATGGATCTTCATGTCAAGCCCACATTGGTCTGACGGGTTAACAGGCTGCTGTTTGAAGTCTTGCATTTAGTCCTCTCTCCTGATCTGTTTCTTTATTGTGTGAATAAAGGAAGTTATGCTTATTGGCATATCTCAGGCTCTTGAGTTTTATTCTACTTTTTACATAATAAGTTCTTTGTCCAGAAAGCAAAGAAATGTGATGACTATAGCTTTTGTTCCAATGTCTGGGCTGAGTTTTGGGCCATTAAGACTCTTTCCAATTGTAAGATCTTGTTCCCTCAAGCTTTTTTATATAATGGGTGATAAAGGAGTTGGAAAGCAAATTTATTGCCTCTTTTTCTTAAAGGCTTTCCTTTTCATCCTTGACAGTGCTAACGGGACCTTTACTGCTGAAGCTATAGGATTTCTCTTCAGTGTCTTATTCCTTGGTGTCATTAACAAGGTAAGTTATCCTTTCCTAAATCTCCTCCTCCCATTCACTTTCAAGGGTCATGTTTTTTTTGCATGGCTTCAATGCTAATGTGGAGGAAGTTCCCACTAAGCATAAGGAAACTCTACAGGCCATCTTGCATTAAGAGTGCACTTATTGGTCATGGATCTTCATGTATCTTTTCTGTGGGTATCAGGTATTACAGACAGCCAAAAACTTCCAGTGAGCCAAAAAGAACTGGAGCCGCTTTTATGTCATGTGATACTCCTTTCTGTTATCCAGGTTTCTGTCTCTCTGCTTTCAGTTTGGAAACCCAGCATTGTGCCCAATATTCAAGTTCCCTGTGGGGACTATTTCTGATGACTTCACAGTTTCACAATGACATTGAGCAACAGCTGACATCTATCTGTACAGGCTGCAGCCATTTCTATTTCCAGACTGTCTATTCCGCTTAGTTAACAATGATACAGCAAATTCCTAATTCACTACCAAGAGTGAATCAAAGAGACTAGTCTTTTAAAAAAACTGGGGAAGAAAAAGAATCAGTTTTCTGCTTTCTAAGGGCATTGCTACCTCTGCTTACAGATATCATCATGACTATTCAAGGAGTGAAGATATTTAGGGAAATACCAAATCTGCACCCATTTTCCCATGCATTAGTCTAGCAATGAGGAGTGATCATAGAGATGAAAAGGGGACAGCTATGCTGAAGGGAGATTTCAGCCTTCCTGAGTCTAGGATGTAAGTATACAGTAAACAGATCTGCCACTTTATTTGTGGAAAAGTGAACACTGCCCTGATTAAAAAAAAAAATAAATAAAAATGTCAACAGCCTTAATAAAGGTGAGAGGATTCACCTCTTTGCACATATAGCAGTGACAGAGTGAGATAAAACTTCTGCCTACCCCTCTCCCTGGCTATCCCTCCTCAGCAAGGATGAAGGAGTAGGGCCAGATGACAGATGGGAGCAGGTAGGACACACCTCATGGTCTGGCCTTTTGCTTCCATTTGCCATCAGCAGAGTAACTGGACTGTGCTTCATCAGTGCTCAAATACTCGCATGTATGTGGTGAAACTAAAAAGAATCCCAAAGCCCCTAAGTGAAATGAAAGTCCCTCTTCCCTCAGGCTCAACTCACCCAAATGAAAATGCAGGATCTCTCAGACACAGAATTAAGACTCTCGTGTTTCAGCATTTGCTCTTCTTATATCAGGCATTGTTCTAGTGGCAGTACAGAAATATTTTAAAATCACATTTTTAACTTACTAGAACACCAATAAAGCTTCTTAGCAGCCCAATCATGCAGAGGCCAAAAAATTTAATGCCCACGCTTCTAAAATGCCACATTTTTGAAAGTACTGTGTCTTGTAAAACTTGTAATAGATTTTTTTTTTCATTACTGTAATAATGGTTGCTTTGCTTTCAGAAGGACCCAAACAACATAATTCAAATAGATGGAAATATACAGACAGACTTTCAAAGTGGCCAACAGAAGACAAGCATGTCTCTTGCAGTGCTCTCAATACAGTCTGGGTGCTTCGGTCTCTAAAAGGATTTTCATATCACAAGAGCAGCCTGCGATTTGGAGTGCTGGGAGAAGACATAAGCAATGAGAAGAAGGGAAGGTATTTTACGTTTTTAGATTTTTCTAAATCAGGGTCAATGGCAATGACAAGATGATCAGCTTTGATTTATCATTAGCATGCAAAACAGAAAAAATGAACAGATAAGCTGTCCTGCGAACAACAACAAAAGCGCATTAGCAAACTCTTCCAAATTCTGTGTAACGTGTATAATTGAATTAATTTCTTTATGAAACAGAATATACATTGTCTTCTCTCATTATGTTTTTCTCATTCTATTAAGCAACCATCCTTCCCCAAGCTCATCCTTCTTCTGTCCCATTCCCCGCCCCCTGCTCGTTCTGCTGGAGCAGAAGATGAACAGAGCTCCATTTGTTCACCAGCACCACAGCAGCAGCAGAGGCAGCAATGTCAGCCCTGCAGAAGCAGCCCCCTGCCTCTGTGTCCCTGGCTGAGGGGACACCTTCCATTTTTGGGAATCATTCCTGTGAGAGTACAGGGTTTGTGAAGGTCTCAAGTAAGCAATGATCTGTTTTAAAGAAGGTAGAAATATTGAAAAACAAGTACTTTAGAACCACAGTATATTCAGATTAAGAACTTACTACCTTCCCTTTACAAAGGGAATGGAAACTATTGCAGGGGTGTAGGCTTCAGTCCTTTGTGATGCTCCAGGCACACCTGCAACAGCATGACTTTCATTAATGCAATCTTAAAGACAAGTTGTTCAGCTTTCCTGACCCTGCTCTTTTCAATCTCATTCTTCTGGTAGCCCTCCTCATTTCAAGTTTAAAAGCACTCATTGTCTGTTCACAGTCATATGTTGCTACTCAATTTCCTCTTGTTTGCAGGTAGGCTACCATCTTCCCATCAGAAAACGTGATCCCATCTCCCTCACAGACAATAACTTAATCAAGCTCTACCTTTCTTTGCTGGGCTACAGAAACCAAAACCTTCCAATTTCACCTTCTCTGGAAAGATAATGGGAAAAAAAATAAAAAAAGAAAGAGAAATTAATGGCTGGAATTTCTTCTGCCTAATTTTTTGAGCAAGTTTGAACTGACCTGCCTTAAGTATGCATGGCCAGGTGAAATCTCTTAGAACGTGTATTACCCCTACTGGGGGACAGGTCATCAGATAAATCCTCCAAGACTTTCTATCTTCTGATCTTTATGTTACCCTCATAACTCCTCTTCCCCCACCCCACCCAGAAAAGAGGAGCCCTTTGTGGTTATACTTCAGGCAGATTGCAATGCCTAGGTAGGGAAACATCCGTCTGTATTCATTAGGAGACAACTCTGCTTCAGCAACGTTAGAGGTTTGCAATTAGAACTTCTAAGAGTCTTAAGCAAGCCAAAATCTTTATGCTACTGAAGCTGTTATTTCACTAACTTGTTTATTCAGAATACCTTCTTCTACTTGCATGTTTTGAGTCCTCCCATCATACAGCTGTCCTCCATGCTTCTGCTTTATATTTTTTCTTCATTATCAATCTCTGTAGAAACACTATCAGCAATATCTGTAAGGTATGCAGATTTTCAGAAAGAGTCTTAAGATCAATGTTGGCTCAGCACAAGTTTAATTTAGAACATGTGATGGGTCTGACTCACTCTGTGCTATTCATGCCATCCATCCCTAATTTGGAACAAGCCTAGTAGTTTAGTTATGACCTGAAAATGTCTGAAGACAAATTATATATAGCATTTAAAAAATATTTATAATGTTAAAAATGGTCATGAACATCAAAGTCCCTCAAGGGATACACAGATTCACAATGGGGACTTCTCTGTCTAAAGTCTACAGCAAGCATTTTCACAACACCTGGATCTCTCTGCATGTTATACTCAGGCCCATGTACTACTGACTGAGCTTGACATGCTTCTCCAGGTTTCCTCAAAGGATTGTCTTTGAAAGAATACACCAAAGAGCAGAAGTGCTCTCTGATCCAAAAAGGGCTTTGTTAAGATTAGAATCTTTGTTAAGATTCCCTCAGCACTCCAACCTCTTTATCTCTGGCCATGCAGGTAAGAAAACATTCCTGGTCAGCCACAGCAGTGAGACCTAACAGCAGGATGAACAGGCATGTGGGGAATGCAGGCAATGTTATTCTTGTCTGTGATCCAGAAATTGGCTTTAAGACTTAGTGAGAATAATCACTCTGACCTTGGTTTGTAGGTTCTTTGAAAAAAGCAACAAATGAGGACACCAGGAATTTCTCATGTGCCATCAGACATCAGCATGAAGGGACTTCATGCTTCTCCTACATGGCATCATGCTGAGCAGGAATTCAAAACAGGCCACCTGTGTGAGGACGAGAGGGAGCCACAGGTCAAGCAGTAAAGTAGTCACAGCCATGCCTTGCCAACACTGTGCCATGCCAGTCCTAGAGAAAAAGTATCTGAACCACACTGACCTGGGCCTGGCTCTGACATGGTGGGATGTGAAAGGAGGAACAGATACAGCTGGCTAGCATGCTGCCTGGTACCACGACTGCATGTCTGAAGGAAGAAGCAGCAAGCACGGAGCCTTTGCTAGATAAAAGTCTTGCAGCTTTACAAAGCTCACAGTCTTCATTTGAAGTCTGACTGTCCCATACGAGATAAATACCTATATGTCAGCTGAAGTGAGGCCTACATTTAAAGGCCACAAACATAAGAAGATTTCTAATTAAGCATTTCTTCTGCTGAACCAGGCCTCTTGCTTGCAAGGAAGGAATCTGTTGGGGGCAGGCAGTGGGCATCTTGCTGTTGTACTTACAGTGGGCTGCCTGTCTGCAAATAGCAATGGGATGTGCCTTGGATGCAGCCTGTGGACAGGCACAGAAAAGGAAAAGCAGAGGAGATGGAAGAGGAGAAGTTATTTGAAGCTTACAGACTACTGTGGACTAAAAAAAAGGCAGTAAATAGGAGGCAGGATGACAAGGTGAAGGGACAGGAGCTGTCCATCCAGAGCAGTGCACAGGACACACCAGCCAAGGGCTGAAACCAAAAAATCACCCTTCTTAAATAAATATGTATAAACAAAGAGCCAAAAACAGACAGTAAAAGATGAGACTGATGATGCTTGATCCTTCCTTGATCCTTGATCAGCTTGCCAGGCTGCAGATGCCAGACTGTTGGATATGGTGCTGCATCACTGCACTGCCATACAGGGATTCAGTGGAAGACAAAAAAAGAACTGAATTGAGGGCAGCTCCCTATTTTTATATCCTGTTTCTCTCTTTCTCAATGGTTGTTTTCTTTCTTTCACAAAGGAATTGCAAAACAAAGGGATATACACAAAAGATTTGAGGTTTTAGAATCTTATCTGGCCAAAACACAAACAAGGAAAGCGTAGAGGTATTTGATTCTAAGTGTCAAGAGACTATAGAGGCATGATTCTTCATGGAAAGCAAACAAGAGACACTCATGCTTGCAGTTGCCTTTGAACCAACTCCCAGAAGTTGCAATAGTAACCTCTTGCAAAACAGTTACTAATCCTTTCTTGTAATTGTTCCAACCTCTCTGTGCATCCCTCACCCCTATGCTGTGTCAACAGCAAAGTAGAACAGCGCTTAGGGTTCCCTAATGCTCTAAGTGTGTTAAGAATGAAAAAAAACCAAAACAACCAACTCAACTATTCTTTGTTCTTCTGGCTGCAGACAGAACCACCTCCCTGTCCAGCCAATTTGTTCATTTCTTGTCATAGCACTCCATACTCAGAGTTGAGACTGTATTCATATCTAATGGTTTCGTGTGCTGCTACTATTCTCTGTTCTTGAAAATAGCTCAAGGATACTAGTGAGTCATATTTTTTCCTCTATTTATTTCTACAGTTAAGTGCAGGTTATCCTTTATCACCAGCTGGACAAGTATTGATTTAACATTCTTCTCAATGCTGGTCTCAATACAGAACCTGACGGCCTTCTCATTAAGCTAAACTTGCACTGGCATGCCTCCTTTGTCTACTTTAGACTTCCAGCAGAATGACTGAGGGAAAAGTTTCTAGTTTGTTACTCAGCAAGATATTAGTGATGAAATTATGGCCCCGCAGTCGCTTTGACTGGAGCATTTTAGCCCTTCTAGTGCAGTGGAAAGTTTCATGACCGAGGACCTCTGGGAAGTGGTGGTATTTCTAAAGCCAAGGATGTCAGGCCTTTTCCTTTCAGACAGCTTGATCTAAAACCCTCTTTCTTACCACTCATTTCCCATTTCCAATCTCTGAATGCACACAGAATACAGCAGACCCCATATCTGCAGATTACTGCAAGCATGACCAAACTCCTGGAGCTCAAAGTCACAAATCTGTAACTTCACATGAGGTTTCCTTGGCAAAGTCCCGAGGCAATGATTGTGCCTTTGTTAGCTATTTTCTCCTCAGTGATGCAACCACCCACAAAGTGGTAGGAGCTTGCAGCTGACAAAAATGGCATGCTGTGATTTGGAAAAGCTAGCCCACAATGACACTTGGCCTTTTCTGGACAGCGACTCAAAGCTCACCAAAAGGTCAAGCCTAGAATAA
>WAAG01026694.1:5509-15824 GCA_013390105.1 Tichodroma muraria | reverse complement strand
GGCCGTGGCGGGGCCGGGCCGGGCTCGGCACCTGTCCGCACGCCTTCACCCCGGCGGGTCCCGAAGGGCGGCCTGGGCTTCCCCCTATCTGCGCGCCCGTCGCCTTCCTCCTGCAGCCGGGGGCAAGGGAAGGCGTTCCCTGGCCGTGGGCTTCGGGCCGGGGCACTCGTGCAGCGGCAGGAAAGGTGGGTGTCCTGAACGAGGCGTCAGCCAGGGTGTCTTACCCACAACTCTTCTGGTCAAAAAACGTGAAATAAACGAATCTTGAACATTAGTCAGTGTAACACCTTCATCTTTCAAGATCTCTGCCTGAGCTCTGGGCAAGGGGATGTGCTTGTGGCCCACGGGGGCTTGCAGGAGGGCCTTCGCTGGCTGAGGCACTGGCTGCCTTCTCAGCAGGGGCCGGGGCAAACCACGAGGTTTTGCCAGGCTAAGGGTGGGAGAAAGACGAGAAGGCAACCCCCTTCTGAACAACTTGCAGAAGTTATTGATCGTTTTCAAAATTGCAGGAAGGTTTCAAGGTTTCATTGTAATTGAGTTTCACTGGGGCATTTAGGTTTATAGTGTTATCTTCACCTCACCCCCTTTAAAGGAGAGTCGGCAAATATTTTGGGAAGGTGGGAACCCTATACCTGTATACCTGAGTCAGATACCTGTATCTGATCCTCAGAGGAGCGGTGGCCAGCAGAGGAGTTCTGCAAAGCCTCCTTCTCCCAAAGACAACTGTACTAAAATGTTCCTGTGACGAAGCACCATGCCACATATTTGGAGAGTCAACAGGTGGGGAGCTCTGAAAATCCCGGGTAGGCAAATGACAGGCTGCGGGGTAGGGCTGGAGTGAAAGAGACCCTGACTCCTGAGGTGTTTTGGCAAAGTCAGCCCCAGTTGTGCTGGAGGTTTTTTCCCCTCCTACAGCTGGAGTTTGTCTCACCTAGCAGCCCCTGAGTTGTGAGCACAGAGGAGCAAACTCAACTGCTTACAAGATGGCAAACCTGCCTTCATCCTGTAGATCACTTACAATGCCACAGGCATGGTGACCTGGAGTGAAGCAGAGAAAAACAGCAGAGGACCATGAACTGAGAAGAGGGAAAGCAGTAGTTGTTTGTGATTGCCTAAGAGTGTCTTTGGATTAACAGCACCAAATCTTCATCATCCTAAGGGAGAGCTAATCATCTCCAGATGGACCAGTGGTTCATCCATCGGACATCTTCAAACCACATCCAGCGAGAGGGATCATTCAATTTCCAGCCAACCTGACTAAAGCTGGACTTGAAGTAGAAACTCTTAGAGATGCAAGGGCCTTACGCCAGCTGCCTTGTTTTACTTGTTTGCTTGCGCTGAGCTGAATTCCCTGCCAATTTAGACATAGCCTTTATGTACATTTAGGTGTAAGTTGCAGGTCCTTTTCTTTGAAGCAAGCCTTGTGCCTTTTGAACTCAAGGCTGGATATTTATTGAAGCATTAATTCGATATTACATTCTTTTTTCCTGAGAATGTGTATGATTTTAGGTAGCTGTATTGCCAGTAGCTAATTTCTTCCTGTCAGGACTAGATTTTATTGGCATTGAGCTCATTCCTCCCTGCCATGGGACTGAGAATAACTTGTAGATGAAATTATGGAAGAATATTTTTTAAAACTCCATATTTTAAAACACTTTCTTTGCAAACTTTTCTTCTTTTGTTTCAGTTTAGAGAGTATCTTTATTTAAGGGAAAGAAACCTTTAGTGCTGTTTTTGAGTCAGAAAAAAGTAAAAGGGAATCCCCAAAGCCACTTGTAAATATATGATTTTAAACTTGCCATTTGAAAATTCCAGATGAGCTGATGTTTGAGAACTACCTCCTCTAATTCCTGGCAACAACAAGCCACCCCGAAATTAAAGCTTCTTGAATCAAAACATTTGGACGCTGTGTCTCACAGTGCAAATTATAAAGAATACATAGTGATTATTTGTCCCAAAGCCATGTTCAGTCCTGGAAATACTGAGAAACCCAAGTAGTTTAATGTAGTATAAGAGAATTGCATCCATTTGGTATCCGCATTTTTTATGTGTTCGTAAGGTAGTTGATGCTTTTTAATTCCTCCAGATAATGAATCATGCCCCTTACATATTTAATTCATTTCCCTCTGATTTGTCACTTGAGGGCTGTGGTTAACTTTTTATCTTCCTGCTGCTCAAAGCAGTACAGTTTTATTTTAAGAGTAGTTTCACATTTTATGTCCTCACGTGTACTGGAATGTCCTGGGCAAGTGTTAATCTAACTCATGCTTTCTTGAGTTCTGTATTTTAAAATCATGAAACCTACTTAATAAATTGTTGGACAAAGTTTTAGGTTTGTCTCTCTGCTTCCCATTCATGTCTTCTTTTTCTGGGCTGACTGTAGTTTTTGTGTGCGTCTCTTTCAGCTCAGGCCATATTTGTCCTTGAATTCATTACAGAAACAAAATTGTGTCTGCAACCAAAGAACAAGGATGGTTTCTCACATCTTGAAGTCAGTAGTTTGCTCAGCTGATGAGATGAGGAAATAGGTCATTTTTGCTGTATTGGGCAAAAAGCAGTGATTAGTAATCATTTCCTTTCTAACATATTTTCTGTTACACTACATTTCTTACTCATATACCAAACACTGTCTGTTTGTTTAATGGACTAAAAAAGACAGAGAGGACAGCAGGAAATAATTAGCCATAATCTCACTGCTTTTTACAGAAAAATCATCTGGTCCAGGAGTATCTCATGGAGCCATCTCACTGGAGAAGTCCATGTGAATAGAATACAGAGCTGCAATGTGTTACAGTGTATAAAAGTGGTATCACAAAACTCCCTTGCGCCTGGTAGTGAAATGTGTTTATAATTGCTGCTTAAACAACAGGGGCAAAGACTGAAGGTGTCAGTAGCAGACTGAATCGAGACAGTGCACATTACTTTTACTCACACAGTCAGAAATCCAACCTGTAGATCAGTACATGAGCTTTAGTGTTAGAGTCCCAGTCCTGTCCTGAGCTTAAAGGAGGCCTCTTGCCATAAATGCATCATGGGAATATTGAAAGGACCCTGCTGTGGTATTGCCTTGCTTCAGAACAGTGCCTCTTTTTTCCTTGCTGAGGCTTCAGGTCTTAGGTTTGTTTTTTAAATCACTGAGCTTGGCCTTTCCATCTTTAGTTGGCTGTTTAGCTGTTACCCCTGTTTTTTTTTTTAGCTACTGGGTCCCTTTCAAGCCTTTTCTTCTACACAGGATTTTTATTTTTCTTATGATCGGGTGATTTAAAATTACTCATTGTATAAGAAACTCAGCAGATAACAAAATTTGTCAGCCAGTCATCCCATAAGAGGACAGATGAGCTGGATTTCCCAGCCTAAAGAATGGCCAGTGGTTCTGGTCTCTGAATGGCCTTGGGCTTGGAGAGAGCAAATGATGACTGTCTTTTCCTCTTGCAAATTTAACTTTTAAGTTGGAACTGAGTCTGATGCATATTTCCAGCTCTTTGCACCATAGTAGTTAAAACAATAAGATAGTAATTTAAAAATGTTGTCCAACTATGACTGAATGTTACTGAAGGAATGCTCAGAATGTGGGTCTTGTGCACAAAATGGAAAAATGCTCTCTCCCATTTAGTGTTGAGGAATAAAAATAAAGAAATTTTTTTGCACACTAATTTTTCTGGGGAACCAACCAGACCCACAGTTGTAAGGAATATTCAGGACCCAGCTGAAGATCCTCTTCTTTCCCTGGACCTGAGTTCTGCAGAAAGCCTGTTTCTAGTGAAATGTGTGCTCAGCCTCTTTTCCTGCAAAGGACAGGACAAAGGAGAGCTAGAGGCACAACACTTTCTCTTACTAGAGGTCAGGGAAGCATGAATCATGACAGACACTGAATTGTGCAGAAGGCCTTTACCTCAAAGAGTTAGTGGAACTCTCCTTGTCTCACTCCTTGTGCACCAGCCTTAGGATCAATGGACACTAGGTTCTTGGGTTGAATGCCTGGCCACAGCTTCTAGGCTGGTGCAGTTCATGACTGGAACGACTACAGAAATGCTGCAGGAAAAGTCTGAATATTTATGTAGCATTTTATTCTGTGAATTGGTAGGGTTGAATTGAAAGATCACAAAACAGCCAAAGGAATTGGGTTGTCAGTCAGACAAGTGTCTGACTAATACAGTTCTGATTTAGCTGCATCTCTGTGTGAAGAATAAAAATGGTCTTTACAACTAACCTATGACTGTTCCCTGGGACCAGTCTGCTCTGGACGTAGCTGGCTTGTCAAGTTAGATGATAAGGATGGTGCCCCTGCAGGAAACCCATGTCTTTCTTTTTTGGCCGGCACAAGTGCCCAGCTGCTGGTGGCAGCTTCAGGCAAAATTGTTTCCCAGGTGATGAAGCAGAAGAAGATTCCTATTAATGTTTGGTAGACCAAGATAAAAATTATGTTGCGTTTCAGTGGCACAAGGAGTGCTATGAAGTGCCTGACTTATTGTTCAGGTGAGACTCAAAGTGCTGTCTCTGGTCACCTGCTGTGGGGGACTCATCCAGAACATGCCTTCTGCCCCAGGGCACTCGGGAGTGTTGGCTCTGTATCCCCCATCTTTACAATGCTGTCTATTCCATGGCTTACTCAGGCTCAGGTAATCACAGCTGTATGCATATTGTGGCGCTGGCCTTAATAGTGTTACTTGTTCTTTGAGCTTGTGTTCCAAGTCCAAAACTGTATCTTCTTCTGATGCAGCCTGGAGCACATGACTCTGCTGCGGCTCTGACACAGGAGAGCTGGTGGGAGCAGCTCAGGGATGCCCAGCTGCAGCCCTGCTCACTCAGGCAACCATGCTGTGCCATTTCTTAGCTGATTAATTCAAACAGCTCCTTCCCTGGTGTTGGAGTGGTATTGATGTAGATACTGCATTGCAGAAGGCCAACTGGACCAGGTGCTGCCTGAGTTAAAGTTCTGTCTCTCAAGGGCTTGTAACGTGGTATCTGGGATCCTGAGGGACCAGAATGCTTAAAGATCTTGCACGCTACAGATGGAATTGCATCCCTCACATCAGGCTGAGGCTCCAGCATTGTTTCATGATCAGAGGAAGAGAAACTTTCTCCTTGTCAAAGCAAATGTGTGCAAATGTTGCATTTGCTCAGCATGGAAGAAATGAAATCCTTAAACACAGGGTTCTTTGTGCATTTTGTGTAGGTTTTTACCTTGCCTAATTTCTAAATTACAGTTTATTTAATGGTTATAACTTGGGCACTCAAACATTTTGAAAAAAATGCAATTAATAATTTAAAATATTTTCTAGGACTTATTTCTAGTTAATAAATTAAAATGCATTTATGTGGATTTACCTGGAATTGAGAACCCATTTTTAAATTTACTTTTGGTATCTTTGCTTCAAGCATTAGGATGTACTTTTTGCAGCCTGTTTGATCCTCACTAAAACATTTACATGTAATATCACTTGCTGTGCTCTATATGAAATTTAATAACACATTATTATGAAATTTAATATGCCACCAACAGCATACTGTTGCAAAGGTCAACCTTTATGGCTTTGTGTTTTATTGAAACAGTAATCTATACTGGACTTGAGCTGTTTAGAGATTATTGATGCAGTTGAATGCCATTTAACTAAAATCTTGTGGAAGGAGGTGATGATTTTGGATTCTAAACTCTTGTATTCAATGTTCTTTTGTGTAGAGCTCAGTTGTTAGATTAATTGTTGAGAATATGTTTAAATGTTTCAGAAATATACTCTTATAAACTTGCAATATTTCACCCTCTCCAGTTTCATTTAGAAGGGCCTCAGTCCATCCTGAATATGTATCTTGCCAAACATGGCTTCTGTGTTACCACAGAAGACCATAAAATAACCTATATAGAACCTGTAGTAAACTTATGAGTAATCAATGTGTTTGTGAGAATGCAGTAATATGCAAATGCATAAGCATTATTTATTAGTGCTTGTAGGGCCAAAAATGCTATAGTGTATGCATGCCTAAAGCCAGTATCTCCTGCGTATAAATTTCAGCAGAAGTTCTCCAGTGATATATTCTGTATTTATCAAATGTGATAGTACAAAGGGCAATAGTTTTAAACTACAAGAGGGTCAATTTAGATTAGATATAAGGTATAAATTTTTTTGCAATGAGGGTGATGAAACACTGGAGCAGATTGCCCAGAGAGGTGGTGGATGCCACCCTTTCCCCCTAGTCATGGTCAGGCCAGATGGGGCTCTGAGCAACCTTATCTTGTTGGAGGTTTCCCTGCTCACTGCAGGGGGGGCTGGACTAGGTGACCTTTAAAGGTCTCTTCCAACCCAAACTATTCCGTGATTCTTTGAATCTATGATATAAAGATGAGTTTGAGATTTATATAATGTTCAAGTACTTTCTTGCACTTCCTTTCAAGTCTGCTATGAGAGCACCTGTAAACCTGCTAAAGGAGTGTAGAAATCTTTTATTTCATGAAGGATGATGAATGACATAGCTATTGTCATTTTCCCTTCTCCCAACAGTTTGCTGTCAATTTTTTCTCTAGTTTCAAAACAGTATTATGAAGAGGCAAAAGAAACTAGGCACTAACCCTAGCTGTCATTTGCATGTGGACATGAAATATCTGAGGCAGGATTCTCTCAAAGTCCCTCTACCTTTCATTCTGGATATTTCATTAATAGGATTCATATTCTTTCTAGGACAAGGAAAACTAAATATTTTGGGTTAAGTTATCAAACTTTTCAATTGTTTGCTTGGCTTTTTGGGTGCAGTGCAATGAGTTTGTTAAGCCCTTCAGACTCCAACTCACCATCTAAACCAGGTATATATGTATCTGGATAAAGCCAAAGAACTGTTTCTTGTATGTGGGTGGAATGAGACTATTAGCTGACCCCCATTGTCCTAAGATAAGCCTAAAAACAGAGCACTGTAGCACAGTCTTTTCTACCTATGAGAATTTGGATTAATATGTTATTACCTTGAATTTGTAATAAAAAAGATGTGTTATATTCAATGGAATAAAACAGAATTTATTTTCTCATTTTCTACTGAAAGCAAAATTGTATGCTGAATGGATTCCTTACTAAAAGTAACAAGTGTATTGTCTCAGTTGGTCATGAATCGCAAGGAATTTGGTGTAGACAAGCTCCAGACCCATCAATCTATTCAGCAATTGATCATGACATTTTCCTTTCCTTTCTAGCAAAAATGTCTTCTCTGTCCTCCATCCAGCAGCCGTGCTATGGGCTGGAGGGAAGAGCAGGTGAAAGAGCAGGTAACAGAGAAACCACATGTGACAGGGTGGGCTTCGTGTGTTTGGGAAACTTTTTTTGTTACGGAAAGAAGCAGGGAATGCTCCTCTTCTGAAGCTTAGCTACTGGATCAAGCTGGCCAGATGCCTCCCAACACCTGAGACATCTCGGCGACACCAGAGAGCTGCACAGAGAGCGCTCTGCGTGCAAGGGAATGAGGATCCGCTGGAGGTCGTGGAGAGGGAGAATCAAAACGAGCCTCACGCTTGGAGCAGGGCTTGTTTGGTCGGTGGCAATGACAACAATAACCTCATCTTCTGCCTGCATGGGTGGAGCTCAGTGGTAAAGCCAGTGATGCAGTGCTTTGTTGCTTCTGCTGTGAATTTATGGCATGACATCAGGGTAAACAATGGATTTTCCCCAAAGGATCTTTCCTTTGCTGGATGCAACAGCATTGCCTCTCAGGGTCTGGAGGCTGAACCTGAGTAGGTGATAAGGTTAAAGGCCTGAAACCTGGTAGGATGTAGGGGAAGACAGTAATTTTGGGGCATTAGTCCAAGGATATGTGAAAGCACCTGCAGTGGGTCAGGATTGCATTGATGGGGGGCAACGCCTTGGTACCATGCTGTTTAAGATCAGCCCTGCTGAGAAGAATAGATGTAAGTTTGCTGAAGGGTGCTGTGGTACTCGCTGTAGTCTGCAGTTTACTATGTTATTTTTGTTAGTGGTATGATGGTTTTTTTTTCCTTGTTTGCTGAAGGACAGGAAGAGGTACCATGTAAAAGGCTGCTTGTTCTGAAATACAGATTCTGTGAGGCTGGTATCTGTCCTCAACCTCTCGATGAGAGACCTGTTTGGCACTGAAGTCACTGCTGTAACAGCCAGCAGTGAATGCAGTTAGCAATGGCAGATGTCGATCCATACAGGTAGCAGATGTCACAGGCACCATGGTCCTGCGCCAGAATTGTATGGAGGTCTCTCCTCCCGGGTGGATTAGAAAGTGCAATCCTCAAAACCAAATATCCATCATAGGCAACATACTTCCCTTTCACCTGATACCCAATGAGTCTAGTCTTCCTCAGGATGAAGAAGGAATCCCTATCTACTCACTGTAGACAGTAACAGACTGGGTCAGGACTTTTACCAGTGTATTCTGAAGGATGTCAGTCTCATCTGCTGCTATTTTTTCAGGTGGCTCCAAATTTGTGTTTTCCCAGTAAAGTTTGGTTTTCTTTCAAGCAGGAAGTTATCTGTCATTTTTGAATGCCCAGAAAATAAAATTTGGTTTATTGTGTGCTCTTACAATTCTCAGATGCCTAACTGCTAATCCCTGAAGAATTCAGAAGATTTTCCAAGGCTTTTTCTCCTCTAGCAAAAAATAGTTGAAGGTGGTTGGATAGCTTAAAGAGTGTCAGGCAAGAACAAATGGATGAACTGGCAAACTGCAGAGTATCAGACTGCCTCCTGTGCTTAGGAAACACTTAATCAGCTAAATATGACCTGTAACAACTGAGCCTGAAAAATTTTATTGTTCAATATACTGAAAAAAATATTCACAGTGTCTTTTTTTCCTGCATTTTTATCAAATATTTTCTGTCTGCTTACTAACTTATGCAAAAGCCATGGAAAAATTCAAATTAGGTTTTTATAAAGGTGTAATGGATCCCTACGAGCTTTTAGTGCAGATAAAAGGCATATAGAAAAAAACAAACCTATGAACATTGTCTGACTGACGTGAAGCCCTGGGAATACAAAGTTAGAATCAATGCTATTTGCCTAAAGATGAACCTCCCTGTAAAGTTTAAGCATTCTTTGATTCACAGCATGTCAACTGCCTAAACAATTTCTTTTAACTCAGAGCTTTGATAGTGGAAGATGTTACAAGTACCATGAGTTAATTTTCCAGC
Organism: Tichodroma muraria; assembly: GCA_013390105.1. Taxonomy (NCBI): domain Eukaryota; kingdom Metazoa; phylum Chordata; class Aves; order Passeriformes; family Sittidae; genus Tichodroma; species Tichodroma muraria. Next base: position 6,691 of record WAAG01026694.1, on the reverse strand, counting down.
CCCAGGTTTCTGCCATTTGATCTTCCAGCTCTGAGTTGAGCTCCTCAGGGTTCAGAAATCCTTTGGACAAAATGATGAGGTTTTAATATGTGCACTGAGCTGAAACTTCTTGCATAGTGCAGAGTCTTTAGTTTTGTAGAGTGTTGTGCTTATATATTTTGGCAAATTTAGTTGAATCTTAATTATTCATATAGCTCCAGAATGTAAAGTGATTATTTTTTGCAAAAATAATTGTTTTTGTCGTGTGAGAGCAAACACATCACTGTGCTGCCTGCAAGTCTCTGTGACAAATTAAAACCTGTTACCAGCAAGCCAGCAATTGCTACTTGTTCCCACTGGGGGGTACCTCCGTTTTTGTACTTACAAGTTTAGTATAGAAAAATAGCTCTTTTAATCTTATTTTATGGTGTAATGCATGCAACATTTCAGTTATTCACTTAATAGTTACTATGCTACAGTTGTCTCTCTGTGTGAGAACTCGTACAAGTAGAGGAAAGGAATGCAGCCTGTGGAGTTTCTCTGTCACTGAGTGTTCATGTTCCACTGCTGGTGGCTTCTGTGGAAAGATTAACAGAGCGAGTGTTCCTTCTGGTGCTTTTTTGTGTAGTTTTGCTGGGTCTTGAGTCTTTCTCCTTGGCATGAAAATATGGACTAAACTGGGCAAGGGAGTTCAGCACTGGGGAACGGCAGTTCCTTTTTATGTTTGATAATGTGACAGAAATCCCTCTGGAAGCTTTGTGCTGAACTTTGAGGTTGAGGAGAAGTAACATTTATGTGTAACATTAAGTTTGGGGCTGATCACTTACTCATAGTGATCAGATTCCCAAAATGTGCTTTCAGATTCTGGCTGATGATACTGATCCGTGTAGGCTAGCAATTGAGAGGGAAATCCGTAATTATGAAACTTTGGTATTCGTGTGTATATGTGATCCTCAAACAGACTTGCTGCTTGATGACAGAGCTTGACATTTACTTTTATTATTTTATTTATTTTTTAAATGATTGACCCTGAGGCCTCTATGTAACAGAACATGTTATCCCTGAGGTAACTGGAGATACAGGTGTAGAGCTGCCCTGCGGAGATGGAGTTGAGATTTATTTCCCAGTTTTTTGCTTCTTATAGTCCCCCTTACCACACTATTCAGATCATTCTTCTGAAATGGATCTTTCTTTTGCTACTCT
>WAAG01026692.1:6875-29466 GCA_013390105.1 Tichodroma muraria | reverse complement strand
AACATTCCCCCCCCCCAATAAAATTGTTTCCATCTCCCCATGACACAGAATGCTATTTCCTTTTAATGTGCTTGAAAAGCACCATCTTTTTGTTTCATTTCCCTGGCTAGATTATTTTGACTGTGCCTCATTTTATTTATTTTATTTTTATAAGATTTTTTTCCTCTGAGCAAACAAGTAAACAGCAATATGTTGCACATGTTTCCACTGGTATAAAAAAGCATCACTCCTTTCACAAGTCAGTGAAGAGAAAAATAGTAATTAAAATAGTGTTATCACTAATAGAGCAGTTGCTCGTGTTTTGTGGCTGATTATGTAAATCTATAGGAACTCAGAATTAGCATAATATTTTTCTAGACCTCCCTTTCATTCTTCCACATCTTTATGAATATTTTTGAATACTGTTTTTAATAGCACAAGAGGAACAGGAGTCATCTCTGCACAGATTGAAGGTAGAATTCCAAGCCCCATGCATCAGGTGAGAAAGTTTAAGCCTAAATACCCAGCATCAGCTGAAAATGGCATTGCTTAATGCTGAGACATGGGGTATGTACCTCTACATCTAGTGAGGTATTTCTGTGAATTTGTACTTAAAGCTGGAGCACTATTCTCATTCTGCAGTGCTGTGTTGCAGATCCAGCTCAGTGTTTCCTAATGTTTAATTGCCTTGCTGGTTATTTTCAGAGAAGTGTGTAAATAATAGCAATTTTCCCTTGAGCTGCACAGCCCCTGCAGCCCTCCTGCTTTTGCCCCAGACCGTCTGTGCTCAGTGGCATTGCAGTTACTCTCCAGCAGCATTTCTACAGCCCCTTTGACCTGGCCACATCAAGGTGACAAAGCCCCATGCTTGCCGCACATTTCCCCTGGCATGCCACTGAATCCCACAGTTCTTACGTGCAGAAACTATTTCTTTTGGGGAGATTTTTTTCTTTTTTTAAAAAGAAACTAAATAAAAGACTCCAATTCCGCTTCCAGGAACTAAACAATTGAACACAAGGTAATGGTGTATTTTTTTTTTCCAGTTGCTTATAAATATAATTTATTACCTGTTTAAAAATTCTTTCTTACACTTTGTACATGTCAGGCTGACAGAATAAATGCAGGCATTTACAAACAGAGGGTAGGAGAAAAAGGGAGGGGGGTAAGAGGCACACTCATAACTAGTAAACCACACCTCCACTGTACAGCAATACAAATAATGCAATGGCTAGCACTTCTCCTGTAGTAAGTCATCTTTAGAAAAGGAATTGCATAGAAGATACAGCAATAGGGAAATCAAAACCAAAAGAGTTCTCCAGATCTGAACAGCAAAGAAAACAAATCCCACGAACCCCGGTAGAGCTGTGACATGAGAAGAGAAGGGAGAAATGTGATACACCAGGGTCACACAGATGTTTCTTTTCATATGGGCCCTCCTTTGCTTTGGAAAGGTACTGAAGATACCCTTTTTTTTTTTTGTTTTTGTCTTCAATACTAACAGAACATATGTTGGCAAAAAGAGTCTATCACACAGATGTGTGAAAGCAACAGTGCCACAACTTCTCTGTCTCAGCTGCGTCACACACCCTGGGTTATTGTCTCTCGGCTCGGGTGTTTTTGCAAGGTACCCTGAAAAATCTGCAGGGAGAAGAGTGTTTTGCCTTTCCTTCCTAATTTTGTTTACTTTCCAGACCAATTTTGCTTTTTATTAGTATTGTGCTAGCTCCCAAATTTACTGGCAAGCGGTAGTCAGAGCCAGCTGGCATCAGCCAAATAGCTCTGGGGCCCATGCAAGCTTTTGTCATCTCGGGGCTCTTGTCCCATCACTGCTGTGGGAAGACCCTCCCGATTACATCCTGCTTCCTCACAGGCATCCAAAGCTACTCACCTGCCATGACATGGCATGCTTTGGGAACAGAGGGCAGGCCCAGGGTGCTGCACACATAGCAATTCATCTCTTTGTCAGATGTTGAGGAGACTGAACCACTAAAAAATAGATTTAACCAGAACCACAGAAAATGTGAAATACCTGTTTGGGATAAAGGTTTATGGGAACTCTGGATTATCTTCGCCTTTTTTTTATTTTATTTTATTTTTTTTATTTTTGTACTGTTTATCAGAGGACTTTCAGATAAGGGATTTTCAGTTTTCAGAGAGCAGAGATCAAGTTTAAAGGACAAATAAGTAAATAAACTAAATGCTCCTATTCAAGCAAGGAGCCTGACCTACCAAACTTGAGGCTTCATTTCTGTGGCTTTAGTTCAAGTCCAGTTCCAGTTACTTGCCAGTTTTTACTCTGTTGGCTTTTGACATACTGCCTATTTGACCTTGCAGTGATGATACAGCACTGAATTTTGACCTTCACCTTCCCATGCAAAAGCTGGTAAAATAAGAGGATGCCCATAGCTAACATAAGAGCTAAAAGCCTCCAGCAGGTAGTGTCCTTTGTTTTCTCCTCTTTGTCTGTATGCATACATACACACTTAACTTTGCCTTTCTGTCCTACTTCAAAGGATGTCTGAGATACGCGCTTCAGCGTTTAAAAATCTGCAGTGCAGCTCATTTTATGGACTCAAGGTTTCACACACAAGTTAGGAGTGGATTCCAGTGGTGACCCGAAAGTCAGTAACTCATTGGAGTCCTTGTGGGAGAAGGGCCAAAGGTTTTGTTTCCATTCACAAACCACTCGTGTCTTTGCACCACCTGATACTGACCAAGCCAGCCTGCAAACAAGTGAGTTACTTCGTGGCCAGGTGAGAGCCAGAGTAATACCTGGAAAGACTTTTGAACACTCGGGAAGATTGTTTACAAGAACAACCTTACTCTGGAAACAAGATTAAAAAAAACCCAAGCCAACCTCAACAAAATTACTGTGTTTAAAATCAACCTCAGAGCTGTGGTAACTACTTGGTAGAGCATACAAGGGGTCTAAGGGCCCACCCACCCCTCCCTTCCCCTCGTCCCCTGCCCCCAAAAGGAGAAGAAAAGGAGAACTGGAAAGAAACTATTGTAGGTAGCAATACAAGACATTAGGACACTGTCCACAATGACAGGCTTACAGTATTTAAATACATTTATTCTATATGTAAGCAACTGAAATAGCAGGAAACCCAAGGAATGGACATGTTTTGCTCTGTGGGTATTGCAGACTCCAACATGTCTCATGAGTGTCTGCATTTCTGCCAGCGAGACAGAAAAAAATCTTGGTCTCCCAATAAAGCAAATCTTGACTGGAGACACTCAAACTGCTGCAAAATTTTCAAGATCCACTGAAACAGTACTTAGGTCTTGCACTGTTTAGCGAGACACAGTGGATCAGTTGTGATCATAAATTTTGAAAAAAACCAACCAAACAAAAAAACCCCACAACCAAACCCCTAACTTACCCTACACTGACAGTCACCTTTACAAGAACACAACACAAGAAGAACTGAAGAAAAAAAAATAAGGTGAAAAGGACTGCCTCTGATAAATGTTTCTTATTCGGAAATTAAAGGTTATCCTTGAAATCAGTAGATATTTTATATATATTTATATAATATATATATACTATTTATAGCGCTAGCGATCAACATGTAATGAAGAGATGATGTGAAGAGCAGCAAAACTGCTCCAGTACAGAGCCAAAGGTGAACAACTAAAAGGAAAGGCGTTTTAAAAAATAGTAATAACTGGAGGATAAGAAGCCTGCAGCCTGTTTTGTTTGTTTTTATTTTTTTTTCTCTTAAAGCGGATGTGGTCACCTGACATAAAATCTTACAACGACATTTGAGAGTCAGCTCTGCCTGCCAAACGTCTTTGTCAGAGCCACCCCACGGGAGACTTTTTCCCGTGCGACACTGCCGCGGCGGCAGCGACGTGGCGGAGCCGGGGCTGAGCCCCACGAGATGGCACTGTGTCCATGCAATCCAGGCAGAGGGACTGCTGCTGGGTTTTCTCCCAACAAAAGTAATATCCTGAGCCGATCTGGCCGCCCTTGCTTCCCGCCCGCGCTCCTTGGGGCAGCAGGATGGGCACGCTGCTGGGAATACCGCCGGCCAAAGCCCTCTCGCCCACAGTGCACGCCCTGCCACTGCCACTCCCCCCAGAAAAAAAGAAAAAAAGGGAGCAAAATTAATGCAGGGAAATGTGAGGTGAGGTGGGAGCTGCTGTTAGCAGCAGCGGCAAAGAATGGGTGCAGAGCTTGCTGGGATGAGCTGTGGCTCTCCGGAGGAACTTTCCCCTGCTTCTGCCTGCCCTGTCAGGGCCGAGGCAGCCCAAGGAGCTGTGCTGGGAGCCTGCAAAGGCCTATGGAGCCGGCGCTGGAGAAACCGTGCCGCCCGTGATCGCAGCAGGGGATTGCGGGTGGTTTCTGAGCAGTCGGGGTGGAAGAAGAGCAGCAGCTGCACCACCCAGTGACAGTCATGCTGCTGCCCAAGTCACGTTCAGTGATGAAGGGTTACGTTCTTGACCTCCAGCCACCTCTGCCGATGCTCCTCTTAATCAGACTGTGCTTTTTTCCTCGCAATAAATCCTCTTTACTGTGATGCTGTGAAAGGAAAATGCCCCTGAATACTGTGAGAAAGTTGTTCATCTGCAAGTTGTTTCTCTTGCAGAAGGCATCAGAATGCAGGTCAGAGGGCTGGCCAAAAGAGCATCAGCTCACAGCAGTACAGATAAATATGAGAGACTTTGTGGCCCTGATCTTGATGAGAAGGGTGCACACGCTGCCCACCTAGAAAAAGCTGAGAGCTGGGAGCACCAGCAAGTCTGGGGAACAACCAACACAGACTGAGCTGAAATGGCCAAAGGGTCAAAGGACGGTTCAACTGCTGCACCCGCCTTGGAAGAGGAATCAAGGAAGAACACATGGGAAAGATGAAGAAGGACAAACTAAACACAACTGGTTACACCTAAAGATGGTATGGGAGGAAGAAAAGCTGAGCCCTACCTTTAAGAGCCATTTTAGCCCACTAAGGTAAGTAAAAGATGTGGAGAAAAGGCAGAACTGGAAGCCCCAGTCCAACCCTCTAGAAGTTGAAAGCAAAAATTCCATTAGCATTGCAGTGGGCTGCACCAGATGCCCAAGGTGAAAAAGAAGATGGTTGTTCATTGAGAGGATGCCCATGGCATCTCTGCATTAAGAGAAGGTGGGGCTGACACAAGCAAAATGCAAACAGATGTTGAAAGTTACAATGCATGTCCTCTGGTCTCCAGTTTTGACTGAAATGCTGGTTTGCAAACTGCCTGGTTATCTCTTACAAGGAAGGGAAATTTTTGTGCTCGCTGCCTGGCGGTCAATCAAAACCTAACTCACTGGTCAGGGAGCTGAGAAATTATAAGCAAAAAGTGACAAGCCTATGGAAATGTCAAGTGGAAAAAAAAAGGTCAGTTGAAATTTTCTTTTCATTTTGACCAATGACATTTTCAGTTACCTTCAAAGGTGCAATCTGGAAAGCCTTGGGGAAAGCAAAACCAAAACCACAAAAGAGAACAAGCTAACTCCAGCCTTGGGAAGCATATGGAATGGTAATGCATATGTGGGCAGGGGCATGCATGTGTGCACAACAATAACCAGGGCCTGGCTAGAAACCTGGAGTGGATGGGTTGGGGCAGAAAGCCTTTCTGTGCCAGACATAAATGGCAGCTCAGTCAGGCAGTAAAACTACTGCAATCCTCTGTGCTGTCATGTACCAAAGTCAGAATTTTCACTGAACAGAACAAAATACATTTGCAGCGACAACCATTTTTGGTTTGCTCCTTTTGCAAAGGTCCCACCTCACCTGTTTTGTGAGGGCTGTAGAGGGACAAGTGTTCCCTGGCCAGCCATCGAGGACTGCACCGCCCTGCTGAAGCAGCAGTGGTGGCAGGAGCAGCAAAGGCAGCAAACTGCAGCACAGCTTCACCACTCCACTGCCCTGCACTGGCCCATGGAACATAGGCTTCCCTGGCTGCAGCAATGCCTGGCAATATCCGTGCAGATCTGCCAAGTGCATCTCACATGGAAGTGACTCAACAGAGGGCTGGGCTGTCAGCAGCCCTGGCACAGCAAGCATTACTGGAAGCGGTGGGTTTCAGTGAGACCTGCAGCTTTGTGGGGAACTAAGAGGAGCTGCTGGCTCTTAGAATGCTACAAAACAAAGCAAAAACTATGGAGGCCCACCTTGGATGCACAAATCAGGTGGTGGATGTCAGTGCCTCCACATGCTTGCACCATGGTCAGGAACCAGTGGTCTCTGCGTATCTGGACTGGGAGGCCATCTCTGGTTCACAGCCACCTCGGGACAGGACTGCTTCCTGGAGCAACCTGGAGGCACCAGAGTGGTGCAAAACATGCCAGGGTCAGACACTCGGTGGGTGAAGATCAGCGGAGTGTCACCAGTCCACGCTGCCTTGGCACTGGGCACGGAGCACAGCAATGCTAACATGAGGTGAGCAGCCTCTGTGGGCTGGCAGAGGACTTTGGAGGAGTACGATGACTAAGGGAAGGACAGACAGCATAGAGAGGGACATGTCTTAAAAGACCTTCAGGGAGGAGACAACAGGTTCCATAAAACCAGAAATTACTCATTCTGCTGATGACAATATAAGAAATAAAGTAATAATGGTAGTAATAACAGTCATTACAATCCTTGCACTAGATACTAATGAGTAAATAACTATCATAGCAACTTCTCTTTTTAATTTTTTTCTGGGTTTCTCCCCCTCCCCTCCAACCACTCTGAATTGCATATCTGGCCCCTCATATAGCAAAGGGGTAGAAAGGGTGTGAATTGAAAATTAACTCAGATCCTTCATTCCCCACTGTCTTTGAGCTATTCTCCACACAGGCTGTGGGACTGTCTGGGGGAAGAAAGGAAACATTTTGTGTGTTCCTTCTTATCAGCCAGAGTACCTGCTTTCCAGATGCACACCCTGATTTTCTTGGTTTGTTTTTTTTTTACAAGTAGGTCTAGGAAACATAACAACGACAGGAGGATCATTGCGAGACAGCCAATGTGAAGAATTGTAGCCAAAATCTGAATTCACCAGAAACCAATAAGCTGAAATAGCCACAACCAACTGTCCATAGCCTTGTCTACAATGGCTTTAAACAAAAAATATAAAGAGCCATGGACAGTTTCCTTACCCCTGTCCAGAATCTGATGTAAACAACATCCATAGAAACTGGGATTGTTAAGAAAGTTTATCCATATATCTGGATAGCAATAAAAAGCGTTTCCTAGGAAACTGTAAAAACCTGTACCAAGCAGTGTACAGCCAAGCCGAGAGGAACATTAGGTTGATTTATATATTCAAGGTACAATTTTGCATGATCTCTTTCTGATCCTGTGATAATGTACAAGGAGAGCACGTGTGAAGGTCAGGGCTGGTTTTTTGTTGTTTGTTTGCTTGCTTTCTTCTCTGAAACATCTCTTGTGTAACTCATTGGTCTGGGTTTTCATTTCGATTCTCGTTTCCAATAACAGGGCATTACCACTCCCTGCGTCTGTCCTTCCTGGTCATGCCAAGGCTGCTTTAGTAATTTCCTTCTGCTGCCAAAGAAACAACTGTTTCGTGTCTTCCCATTTCTTCAAGAACTGCTGCCAGCATGCTCAGGTTGCCATCAGGGAAATTCTGGGCTTCCCAGAGATCCAGGATGACTCCGGTGGGACTTGATTTCGTAGCAAAATAATTTAAGTACCTGCAATGAGCCAAAAGGAAATTTGGGTTTTTTTGAGCTTCATGGAAACTACCAGAATTCATACGATTTCAGCCCATCCCTGTTGTTGGTGCTGTCAAGGTGCTCATCCCCTGTACCAGTCTGTACGTGTGCTTTCAGTGGGCCTTCCAGCAGGATGCTTTTGCACATAACCCCCTCCCTAGGAGCTTCCCTGCCTGACCACGTATGGGCAGCCCTGCTCACCTGTCCAGTTTCAGCTTGTGGGCGAGCATGCGCCAGTCGTGGCCTCTGGTCTGGGGAGCATCCAGGCTGCTGCACAGCTTCTGCCTTATCGGGTGGGGGATGCTGAAAGCGCTGGGCCCCACGATGGTGGTGATGGTGCCCGCTGAGTCCATGGGAGGATAATCAATGCCAGTAGGTTCCTGAGATTGGAAAGACAGAAAAAAAGCCTGAACAACCCATCAGTTTTTTTACTGAGTGAAGAGACAATTGTGGGACTACATCCTCTGAGACTAAGGGCTTCTACTTGCAGCCCTCTGCTAATCTAGTAAACACTAACATAAACATGTTAGTCCGGTGGAAAACTGGAAACAGAAACTGAAATAGAAATATTTATAATCAGCTTTTGGGTAGACAATTTTTTTTTCCTCGTCTCTTTTTTGAGGGGGAATATTATTATAGCTGGACAAAATGGCCAGCTTAATTAAACACTTACTGGAAATAATGAAGGATCAGTCACTTAGACACATTTCAGAGCAAGTTGCTACTACTAGAGCAGAACTGGGCTTTCCTGGCATGGCTGACAAGACCTCCTTCCCAGCATCTTCCCAAGCCCCCAGTGTCCCACCCAGACAGCACCAGGCTCACACTACTGACATCCCTCTGGCAGTATGCAAGCTCTCTGAAGCCTCTGATGCTGTGCAGACCACAGACAGACAATCAATACCACCCCAGGCACAAGCTGAGCCCTCATCTTCATGCAGCTTTGACTCTGGAAATAGATGGAGAGCATGTGCTCAGGGCAGGGGGTGGGGTAGGTGGGGGCAGGCATCACCCCCTCTCCCCAAAACACGTGCTGTGCTCCAAGGCAGTGTGGCAGCAAGTGTTTCAAGGGAAAAATCATCTCCAAAGCCAGCTTGTCCCCTGCAGGTGTGGTGTTGATGCTCTTTGATGTGGTCCTCCCAGTTGGAGGGGTCCCCATGACACCACTTCTAACACCACTGGGAATAACAGCAGTTGGCTCTTCTGGGCAAGGATTTTGTCTTCTCCTTGGCCTGGATGGATTTAGTGCCCACAGCTTGGTAGCTGGTGGGACAATGATAGCTGGTCAATTTGGATGGCTGGGTTTGTTTATGAACAGCGAGGTTCTGCAGGGACCGTGATGGAACAAGCAGCAAACATGGCTGGTTCTGCCCTAATGCTGCTCAGTCTACTTCACAATTTGGTATTCTTTTCTACTAGAAATGGGGGAGCTGCTTCTCCTCCCCCTCTGCCAGATCACAGCCCCAGGCAGCCAGAAACACTCGTGCTAAAGACTTGTCATTACATGTCAATTTGTTTTCTCCTCCGTGAACTGTCTTGTTGCTTTGTGTCAAACTGGCTATTGGGAAGGAGCTGTAATACCTGAAACAGTCTTAAAGCCAGGCAGCTCCTGGCTGAAGCTGCAATCACATATCCCCTGAGGATTTTGCTGAATATGCTCACAGTCCTGTGCAATCTCTGGTTTACCCCCAAAAAATGTATTCAGAGATGGAAAGGGGAGAGTCAGTGTCCATGAGCAATGCACAGAATTAAACCTTCTGACTCCACTCTTTTATCTACACAAATTAATTCTCTTCCATTGTATAAATATGATTTTTTTTTTCCATTAAAGACACGGCATTTTAGGCAATCAGTGAAATTTCTAACCAAGGAAGGTTTATACCACCCTATAATGTCTTCAAATAACATGTTGAATATGGCATCTGTACTTGGGTGCCAAGGCCCTGGATCACAGACTGCCTGTCCCAACCCCAATGCCCAACAACCTGGCAGCAGGCATTGCTCAGAAGCCAGGAAAATGACATGCCTGATGCTGGTGCTGCTTGCAGGCTCACCCACACTGGGAGGTCAGAAGTGGTAGTAGGGTGGTGGCAGTGACATTGCAGACAGATAACCTTTTCTTTATAATCTGAGCCAAAGGACACAAGTGCTGCCCTGGCTCTCAAGGTGGCCTGCAGCCCCAGGGACTTCAGGATTGCTGCAAAAGGGACCCAGGTATCTGTAGCATTGCCCTGTGGCTCTTTTGTGTGAGTATCAATGGCACAAGATAAAAACAGGGCTTAAAAAATGAATTATGGGAGACCTCTATCACAGTTTTCCTCCTGCTTTGCAAATGTGCATGTTTTGGCACTCACTGCATTTGTATTTTTGAAGTCCCAGTGGTAGACACTGTGTAAAGAAGTATAAGATAGTTTAATCTGCAGAAGTTTTACTTCCTTTACAGGGAACTGAAAAAAAACAAACAACCCATCAAGGGAGGATGCAGGAAACTGTGTTACTAAATTTTTATTGCAGGGTGACAGTGGCAGAGAGACAGATCCAGCAATAAAGAAAGAGGTCAGCACAGTCCTGCAGTGCCTAACCACTATCTGGATACCAGTAGCCTAACCTCAGAAGAAAATGTGAGGAACCAGAACTATGGTTTCCTGATGCCTGGTCTCATGTCTTTATCAAGCTTCTAGAGGCATACATTCCTTTCCAAGTTGCAATTATTACCCTTTCAGGTGTTTACCCTTTCATCAACTCTCTGAGTTCTGGTATTTTTCCCTAGTTGACCCTATATTCCAGCTTTTAGCAGCCCAAGGTCCTTCTGTTCCTTGCTGGAGGTTTGGGAATACCACAAGGTGTCGACAACAAGGAGCAATTTTGCAGGAGGCAGCCTTGATCACAGTGGTATTATTCACTCCCTCTATTCATCCTTGATGGATAGGATCACAGCACAAGACAAGAATATTATCCTGTTCCCTCTGAATCTATTACCAGGCCCTATTACACACAACCAGCTGAAGATGATTATAGTGTATACTTGCATTTCATTAAAGTTACTTTCAGTTCTTTCTCTTCTCTGTGAGGTTAAATTAGTGATTACCTCAATGCAGCACTTATTACAATAATTGTTTATGATGCTTGTTTTACCATCTGTCCTTAATGCTGTGTAGTCCCCAGATGAATCTGTAACTTTACACCCACTAGCCAAGCAGATGTTATGGGTAATGGTGCTCACTCTCAGAGCCCTACAGCACAAGTAACTTTTGTTTCTGCTCTCTCAGCCCTTCCCCAAGCCAGCCAGCAGTAATTGCTGCCTGAGAGTCTGAGAGTCTGCTCCTCGTTGCTGCTAAGGGTGCCAGGATAAAACCCAACAGCACATTCACTGAGGTCAATGCACCTCACACCTGAATTTGTTGCTCCATCTCAGCCCCAAGAGCAAAACTGCCCCATGGAGCAAAAATTCTCCAGGTGCTACACAGCATTGGCAAAGATGTTCCCAAACCTATGATAGTATTTCTTCTGGAAAATGTCGGCAACCAAAAGAAAAATTGCTGAAGACAAAAGTCAGGATTTGTAGTAGTAGCAAAACATGAGGACAAAAGTTTACAGCAACCAGACCATCTGAGATTTCTTACTGCACAGCAGCTATTATGTGGGATCAGAGGGGAGTGGCTCATGGAACACACAGCACTGACATTTTCCTATTCTCTTTTCTCTCTCTCTCGAGGGAACTGTCAGGCATGATGGGTCTCATGGACTGCCAAGGAAACAGGACTGTAAGAGCTTCATGAGATATTTTAGGGAGTGGTAGGCAAAGAGCTCCTCCACACAGACACAGGAAGGCAGCGCTAGTAGAGAGACCAAAGCTGCTCTCCTCCCACTCTTGACAGAGGGATGCTTCCTTCCAGATGAGAGAAATTAAAGAAAAATGCAACAGGAGAGACAAAGCAACGTATAGAATATACAAAAGCAAGAATAATCTATTCTTCATGTCCATACCAGCAGTCAGGAGCAAAATGGGAAGCACTAAAGAGGGTACCAATGGGAAAGGTTTTACCTTCTTAGCCACCTCATGTTCCTAGAGTTGGATAGAAAAGTACACAAATATCATTTACCTCTGAGACAGAGCAGTTGAGCTGGAAGATCTGTCCTTCTCCTTCAACCTGCCGCACACACAGTTTGCACACCAGCTCCTGGGTATTCAGACTGAACCTTTCCAGTGTGAAGGTGCAGTGCAGGTTCCTCTGACATCCACTCCAGATGTGGTAAAAGGGAATTTCCTGCAGGAGGAAAGCAAAAAGTATAATCAGGGAGGGATGTGGGACCAAGGCATGGACACTATGTGACCAGAGACTGCAGGCTCTGTGCTAATGTGACTACAAATGGTCCAGAAAAAAAAAAGTCCATGGAACTACAGCCTGAGTCCTGGTGGTTTTTTAACACACCTGTGTGTGACAGTACATTTTTAAGCCTCACTGCCAGCATCCAATGTGGATGCTTTGTTATGGTCACCTGGTATTTAGCCAGCAGCTTGCTCTTCCAGAGAGAATGGGCAATGTCATGAATGGACAGACGAAGGTTGTGGGTGCTTCCCTTGAAATGCAAAGCTTTAGGCTCTTCCAAAAGCTGCCCGCCCATCTGCTGCTCAAGCTGGAGAACCTCCTGCAGTATTGGGATAAAAAGAAGAAAGTGGTCAGGTTTCATCAAGACAGCACACTGGTCTTTGTCCTCAAGCTTGTGTGCTGTAGATGCTGTGACTTGTGTAATACGGATTAAAAAAATACGCTGGCATCACACAGAATTGAGTGTCCCTGTGAACTGGAACTGCTTTAGTTAATCTGATTATGACCCCCTCACCTCCTTCATCCAGCAACAGCCCAGCAGGGATGCAGGCACCTCTCCTCTGGGAGACACAGTTTTCTCTCACGTGTCCTATAAGCAGAAGCTCAACTCTATGCTATTAAATGGAGTGCAAAGACTTTGCATGCAGTCATTATTTAAGTACAGAAATAGATCAATCTCCATTGCTCATCAAACTGGACACCTAATGGTAGCTTTACTATCTTGTTTTTGGAAACTCTTATTTGTGTAGGTCCTGCTGACACAGGACCTGTGCATACCACTGGTCTGTCAGCTCACGGCCTCCTGACCAAGTGCCCCGTGACAGAGCAGAACAGGAGATAAGACACCTACTCTGACACTGCTGAGCAGGATGGCAGGGAAACAGTGCAAGACATTGTGATGGAGCATCTTGTTCATACGAATACACATGTTCAGGGCTACTGAAATATTGATCATGTGACTAAAAGTTAGCAAGCCAAGAGTCTGGTCATTTTATGAAGCTAAATATAAGCTTGTAATTAATAAGACCACAGTGAAATGTTGCCTACAAACAGCCTAATTGTGGACCACACGGAAGAAGCAAGTATAAAGGCACCTCTATGAGCCCCATTAGAAACCAACATAGCCGATCTCAGTCGCATTTAATTAAAACAATCAACCAGCCAACCAGGCTCATGTGGCCAAAGACAATCACACACAGTGGAGATGCTCAAGGAATACAGGGGCACAAAAAACTAGGATTCTGCCCCAGGCCAAATAAAGGAGCCCCCACTTTAGGTAAGCTGCTCCCGACCACATTAAGGGAGGTAGTAAGCATGTAAAAAAAAGCATCTGGCAGATCCTGAAGCTAAAACGATGTTCTTCTACTGGCCATTAGAGGAAAAGAAACAAAATCAGGAAACCTTTCAGATTAAGGTTATGCCAATGAATCAGTTCCAGCTTCTTTCCAGTGCCACCTAATTACTTCATCAAGATGTCTAAAGAGCAATCGATACTAATTATCTGATTACTATAGATCTTCATTATGTTCCAATTACTTCCCTGGAAGGTCCAGAGGATGACTTGTGGAACTGTGTGAGCTAATTGCAGATGCCACCTCAGGCATGCGGGGCAAAAGTGCCGAGAAACTGCTCCTGCCCGTGCTGCACCAGCTCTGGGAGCTGCACTACTGTGGGGGAAAACTGCAGCGTGATGCTGCACCATTCCACCCACCAGGTCTGTGTGTCTAGTTTCAACATCCCACTTCTGGTAGCCACCCTGGGCCGCTGTAGCCCTTCCAGATGCTCTAACTGGAGGATGCCAAGCAGTCCGTGCTTCTCCCATGCCATTTAGCTAATTAATTAAGAATTAATTTGGAGCCATGACTTGCACAGCCCTTCAAACATGCTGGCTGGTTCCTGCCATACGGCCTTTTTCTAGAGCAGTGAATATCCCACTGGCTGGCACCTCTGTGTCCTCCTGAGCCAAAACCTGAGCTTCATATTGCTTGCCCCATTCTGAGGTGGCTGTGGTCACCCTGTCCACTGTCTCTCATCACCCTGCAAGGCAGGAGTTATTTCCTAGGAGAGGGAGCTGTGTAAGGCTGCTGACGCCAGAACAGCTGCAACTTGGGCCTCCTCATTAGGGGGGCACAAGCAAACAACAGTGTTCAGTCCAAGCTGTGCTTCAATATTTTTTGTTGTTTCTTTATTGTTTCTTCAATAAAAGGAAAAATACACATTAAATAACAGAGAGAAGATCACAGGCATGTTGTGCCCATTTTTGGGGTGTTTTTTTTTTGAAGACAGCTACTGCGCGGCACAGGACAGGTTGGACAGGACAGCCTGAAGTCCTTCACATGCCCTCAGTGTGGGAGGCAGCTGTTTCCATGTATCTGGCCGCTCAGCCCCTGCCATGCTGCCACACACAGGTCACATATCTCAATCTCAAAGCCACACATCAATAAAGAGAGCAAAGCTGATGGATTTCTTTATCGTATTATTACTGTTTTTCTTTTTCTTTCTTTTCTTTTTTTTAACCTTGGGCATCCCCTTCAAAGTGCAAAAAATTAGCCTTAAAAAAAGACGCCAGTGCTCAAGCTCATAAACCCTCATTCTTTCCCAGAAAGCATTTTTGTGAGCATCCCATCCAGGTGGCTCAGGACCCTGTGGGACAGAGGATGCTGCATGTGCGATCAACACTGAGCCTACACTGCTCCACGGCCGCCAGGAACCTCACTAAGCTGCTCCCACAATAACCAAGCCCTTATTGATGGCAAATCATTACACTTCCCTACTGTACTGCGGGTGCTGGCAGCTCAGCTGTGAGTGCTTACTCTGCATGATGAGAGGGAAAAGTCTGCTGGATAAACACTGCACTGTGCTTTATACTGCAACTACTTGTCCTCCTTTGGTGGCTGTTAAAACACATTCAGCATATGGCACACTGATTCCTAGTTGTAAATAATAACAGAATGCATTTGGTCGTCTATTAAAAAATACACACAGTCCCCTACAAAGGCTCTTCCAAAGCTCAGGCAAAGCAATATTGGAATATTGCTCTTCCCTACCCTTGCTGTGCTTTGCCCAGAGCAGCCAGCCTCAAGACACGGAGATGCTGCAGCTGGTGCTTCACCTGCTGCTTACAACTTTTCTTTCCTCTCCAAAATACTTCTAATCTCAGGATCTGCTGGCCCAGCCCTGTCGCACGCCTTGTCCCCACACCCAGTGGTAATTGTCCTGTGAATGGCTTCCCTTTGGCAATACAGCAGTGCCACGGATGTCCTCCCAGCATGGCAGGGGCTGCTGCAGTACCAGCTGCTGTGAAAGCATGTGCCAAATACCCCAGCCTTTTTTTCTTCTATCTAAATAGTCATAGATTGACTCTACACAACATTGTCACACAGGGATGTTTAGTACATGCTGGTTTGTATGTACCAGTTGGTATATGCCTGCGTATACACACTGGTCCACAGCCAGCCCTTCCATCTACGCCAGTTTTACTCATCTACAGCTGGTCTACTAGGCTTCTTTTTCCTCAATCTTCTCCCTCCCCAGACCTTACACTTCCAAAGAAGTGCAGCTCATGCATTCATAAGAGTCTGTGTCCAGCAAGTAGATGTGCTCGTCCTGCACACCACCACCTAGCTGGGTCTTGAACCCCACGGGTGCTCCCCCAGTCTTGGGGTGGACATGCCAAAGAGAAAGAAAATTAAAATGCATGAACTTGATGTAAAAAAGCAGTAGTACTGAGTGGGATGGTGGCCTTCTGACTTCGCTCACCTTTCCTCACTAAATTGCAGTCTTGGTTTGAGGTCAAACTGAAGCAGGATCCCAAGGACTGACCTGTTGCCTTCCCAAATTTTGGCTGCAGCTTCTCAGGTGAAGGATGGTTCCTGTGTGTGCCTTTCCTGATCCCTTCTGCTGTTGCTCTGAATTGGATTAACTTTGCCACACAACTCTCCCTACAGTCTATTAGAAACAGACCAACAGCTCCTGAGTAATTCCTAATTAGATTCCTCAGCTCTGACTGCATTAGCTGGCTGGCCAAGGCCCCTCCAACTCAGTTATTATTACCTCAGGCCTTGTCAAACCCATGGAAAATTGTATTACGCAGCACAGGCATAAAACCATCAGGACCTTTGAAGCTTGATTGCGATGAAAGATCCTTTTATATTTTTTTTTTTTTTTTAATAGGAAAAACAAAAGGGAAATCAGACCAGGGAAAATAATTGTTACTAAAAGGCTAGTAACACCAATGCAGTGACAGAGACCAAGCTCCCAGAGGACAAAACCATGCTGAAGTCACCATGTGCCTGCTTCAACCCTTATATTTTTTATATGCCTTTCTTACATATACAAGAGCACCCCGTCAGCAAATCCTAGGCAGACAGTATCAGGGAGGACAACCACGCATGTTGCTCTCAGTGATGGAAGTCACTGTTCTGAAAAACACAAACATCCCCCAGCCAGTGTATTTGGGTTTAAATCCCAGTAATTCCCACCTAGATCTAGGGAAACAAAAACATGTACAGCAGCAGGATGACTCTGCTTAGTCAGGCTTTGAAATCACTTTGCTGCAAAGAAGTGAAATTGCACTACCTACAACTAAAGGAAAACCCTCACCTTTTAATAAATTCAGTTGTGCAGTTGGAGCCACGTATTTCACGAGTGCATCTGTTACAGATACCTTCTGTATAAATACAGGTATTTATAAAGAGAAACAGTTACCTCTCTGCTCATCTGCATGTAGTGAGTGTGTGTTTGTGTGAATGCCAGAATTATGCAGGGAGAGTAAGGTTATCCAGTTAGGGATAGCAGCAGCTTTGGTTTATTCCAGTTGCAAATTCCCAACACAAAAAGCTGCATGCGAAGAGGTGTAATAAAGCAGTATGAAAGCAGGCAGTGATTAACAGGCCAGAAGCTCCTTTTATCATAATCAACTATTTACAAAGAAGCATTTATATGTTTCCCCACCTCTGGGGAGCTGGCACTTAGCATTAAAAATACATGAATAACGAATGAAGCCCCATGTACCTTATGGCCTTTTAATAATGCAAAAACCTTAGGATTCAGGATATGATACAGGTAAACAAAGGAAAAAAGATTGGTGGGTGGAAAATAGTGTGAGATCCCTATGCAAAGGACAATTTATAGCATCTGAGGGTTAAACTGTAAAACAACAGCTTGCTGTCAAGCTCTTCTTCTAACCAGAAAAACAACCCAGGGAACATGAATACATGGAGCAGAGGGTCCAGTCTCTGCTATGACTGCAGTCCTGTGACAACTGGGGAGGGAGAGGGAGAGCAAGCAAGAGATCAAGAACCACCTTAAGAGCATCCTGCGTGTCATCGAGGCAGTAGACCCGGATGCTGTACTCCAGGGAAGAGCAGGACAGTGGTCCAAAGATGGCCAGTTTGAGACGTTTGGCTGCTGCCTTGGTGATTGACTGTCCCACCAAGGCATAGGTGCTGAGGGTTTCTGTCAGGATATGGCAGGCCTCTGGGTCCAGCTGGATATAGCACGGGGTGGTGAAGTTTTCCTCTCCGACTACCACCACATCCTAAGAGAGAAAGAGGCCAAGTTATAGCATGTGACCCCTCACAGCTGCTCTCCTTTCAGGCAGCAATGCCCCTTTCAAGCCTGGATGATGCAAACAGTCCTTGCTGTTTGCCCCTTAGATTAATCAAAGTCTAAAAGTCCTGATTCCAGATTTTCTTCTGTGTAGGCACAGGGAGCAAATTTCGCTGGTGTGCTGGTGATAAGGCTGGAGGTTGAAAACTCCCCCTGTCCTCACCGCTGCTTTTAAAGCCCTGGGTAGAGTTAGGCAAATAATGAAAATATCACCAAGACTTTATTGAAAGAGATATTGCAGATTTAATAATTTGGTGACCACGACTTAGTATCAGTAGTCTCAGGCATGCTGAATGAATAACTGCCCTTCGCCTCCTAAGCACGACAATAAGGAGTTATAAAAACTCAAGGAAGGGGAGTAACCTCTGCAATGGCCAAATACCACATCTACATGAAATATCACCTGCTGCTTCCTCAGAATAATCCTTTGTGACGAGACTGCAGGATGAGGAAAAACAATACTGCCTGAATGCAGATGACCTCCCCACCCTGGGCATGCAGGAGAGCAGGTCCCCTGCTCATTTCTCCATTCAACCCTGCATGTAATATCCTGCATGCAACACAAGGTGCTTTGAATGGCTTTGAGAGGGAGAAGAAGCAAAATGGGTGACAGCTGCCTCTTGCAAAGCCACTGCATGGCACAAGATGCTCAGCACAACTTGTCCACTTCATCCCTGCTGCCTGCAGCTCTGCACAACAACACTTGGCAGCTGAGAAGAATGGGCTCAGCTGGCATTAGGCATTTAGCTTGGTTCCCTTAGTCTCAGAAGAGGCAAACCTGCCATGTTTGCAGTGGTGGCACAATCTTTTTGGAGGGCAAGGTGCTGCTCCATGGCCACACCAGCACCTGGCTCTAGCAGGAGGTGCTACCCTGAGTGATGCTGCAGGGGTGTGCATGAATGTGTGTGCACACATGTGCGTGAGGCTCAGCTTGGAGGAGCTGCTCCAGAACTGACAGGAGGAAGAAGATCACTGTGTGATGGCCAGGGGCCCCACGGATGCTGCACTCACACCAGAGTGTGTGCAGGGCTGGCAGAGCAACCTCTGCCTGGGGCAGGAGGATGGGGGAAAATGAAGAGGTGCCAGTAACACACAGACACAGATAAGGAACACACGTGTGGTGCCATGAGTTGGTCTGTGGGGTGCAGATTAGCTGGCGAGACAGGGCTGTGTTTGCTGCATGCTCTCTCCCAGCAGGAGGAAGAGCCGGTGCCACAGGCAGGAGGACAAACACAAAAGGCTTTTGAAGACAATGTGGGACGTGGCACTTCTGCTGCTGTCAGCCCAACTGCCTTCAGAAGCCACCCTGACCTTGTTAAACTTACCGGCAGGAGAAAGTGCCCTTGCCAAATTAATTATGAGACCAAACTGGTGGCAGCACGGACCTAGGAGCACAGGGCTGGAGGGGAGGGCTCTTGTCAGGATGGCTCAGCCTTACTGGAAGCATCAGTTTATGCTCCAGTTACTGTGGGAAGATCCTTTTGCCACACTGCCTTGGGACATTCTCCTGCTATACTACTGGCAAGAAACCACCTCAGGCTCCCACCATGGAAAACTGCTAGTACTGGGAGGTGCCAAAGTGCCCCAAGACAGATCTCTGCATGGGCACTCAGCAGCTTAGACATCTCGTCGGGAAGGGCACTCCTGCCTGCCTGTAGCAGTCACGTGTAGCAGCGATGGAAACCCCAAAATACAGGCATGCAGGTTCAGAAAGGCAAGTAAAGCACTAGCAGAGAGCCCTGCACGCAGCCATCACACAGGCTGGCGCTCAAGAGCCTCACCTCCCACGGTCCCTGGGCAGCCTGGTGCTTCAGCTGGATCTGCCAGTCCTCTGTGTTTGGCTCTGCGCAGTGGTGCATGGTTAAAATGACGGGCCGGGTCAGCAGGGCTCCTGGTGGGCCACAGCTCACCACTGGCGTCAGCAGGGCTTGGCTGTCTTCTACAGGTGGCCTGGAGAGGAGACAGAAAGATGGATACATTAAGTGATTTGAAAAAGACAAAGAGGTTAATTTGGGTGTGTAAAAATAAAAAAAATAATCCTTCTCTTAAAATAAAAAAATTGTGCAAGCAAAATAGGTGGGTTTTTTCCTTAATTTTTTCCAAATACGTATTTATTTCCTTTTTTGTTTGCTTTTGTGCCAAATATCACTCATGTGTCAAAATGCAGGTTTAGGTGTCAGCAAATTATAGGCCATAGTTGCTGAGTACACTCCACTCTAAAGGATCCTTGCAGATGGTGTGCAGGGGCTTCATTTCACCCACTGCCAAAATGCGGTCACTGCTGCATTTGGCAGTTGTTCAGTAACACACAAAAATGAATGGTGGCTCTTGTAGGCACCACTTGTGAGAATTTATTATTTACTGTCAGGACAGAGAAAACTGACAAAGAGAGGAAGACACTGAACTAATAACCATGTAAGCATGACTGAAAGTGGTACACAGCACGTCTGAGATACACAGTTTGAGTTCTGAGTCATCACCAAACCACTGATACTCCACTTTACTTAAAAGGCATTCAGATCTACTAGAATGGCTATTGCAAATATGCCTGCAGGGAGCAAGTGTCACTGCTGGTGAGGGAGAAAGGATGAAGGGATGGTAAGGAATAGTGCAAGGGTAAAACACACTGCAAAGCCCAAGATCTCTAGTGATTACCTTGAGCTGTTCAGCTAAAAACACAGGTATTATCCAGTGTACTTGCTGCCAGTCACTTGGAATCGGTGTTATGGGAAATCATATTAATATTTAGGATATACAACATACACTCTAGTTTGAAAATGATAGTGTGTGTGCACATGTGTGCAAGTGCAAACCATTCCAGACCAACCACTGAGGAGCTTAAAACAAGAGGAAGCATGAGTGACTTTAACTATCCCGACATCTGGTATATGACAAATACAGCTGAATGTGCCTCATCAACTGCCTCCCTAAATAATAGAGGACAAATTCATGATCCAGAAACCAGCAAGTGGGAGATTAAAAGCGTTCAATGTGATCTGCACTTAAAATCCTGATCTGCCCACGGGACCACACGTGCTCTGCTCTGGCTAGGATTCAGTCTCATGCTGCATTTACAAATACAAGTACATTTGCAGTCTTAGAGAAATTAGTTGAGACAACATTGCTGTCTTTTTCTGCAAGTCTTTGTCTTTACCAAGAGAAAGAAAAAGTAGCTGTAACCACAGAATCCTAGAACATCCCGAGTTGGAAAGGACCCACAAGGATCATCGAGTCCAACTCCTGGCCCTGCACAGGATCATCCTCAAGAGTCACACCATGTGCCTGAGAGCATTGTCTAAACACTTCTTGAATTCTGCCAGGTGCTGTGACGACTTCCCTGGGGAGACTGTTCAAGCGCCCAGTCACCCTCTGGGTGAAGAACCTTTTCCTGATAGCCAACCTAAACCCCCCTGACACAACTTCAAGGCCATTCCCTTGGGTTCTGTCACTGGTCACCACAGATTCCCCTCAAGAGGAAGTTGTAACTGCAGTGAGTTCTCCCCTCAGTCTCCTCCAGGCTGAACAGATGCAGTGACCTCAGCCAATCCTCACATGGCTTGCTTCAAGACCCTTCATCATCTTCACTGCCCTCCTTTGGATGCTCTCTAGTAGTTTAATATCTTTCTTATATTGTGGTAGCCAAAACTGCTCACAATATTCAAGGTCAGGCCACACCAATGCAGAGCAGAGCAGGTAACCTTAGATAACATTTTCAAGGAGGCCAAATCAGGACAGAAGCTATTTTGATATCAAATTTATCACACCTGTTCTGGCTGTTGTAAATATATGTCCATAGGACTAATCTAATTTTGTCCACCTTTATTCTCCCTGCCTATTCCATTAATCTCACAGAATAAAAGACAAAATTTTGAGAAATCCTTTTTAAAATGGAATGAAGGCACTTCTGAAAATTACCCCTGGTTGTCACTAATGTTGTGGAGGTTTTTGTAGCATTTGAGAAAAAAAAGGTCTGGCATTGAAAAATTTAAATCTATGCAAATCAGTAAATCCAGATGATACGCATCTGTGGAAATTAACTGATGAGTTTACTAAATGACTTAACAATTGTTTCTGAAAATCCATCGACTGGAAACAAACAGCTGTGATATAGATGTCTTTTAAAAAAGATGTAAAGTATAACAATCTGGACAGATATCATGTATTGCGCCAGCTATTTTAGCCTAACAAACAAAATAAATGAAATGCTAGCGGATAGAGTACATATTTGTCCTGGTTTAGGGCAAATTTGGGAAGAAATTAACCCAGGACACTAGTCCAGCTCCTCTTGCATACTGCAGGGAATCACTGGATTCAGATTAAAAAGATGAGGTATCACTTTTTTGCAAGACCAGACTGAATAATCATTGGACAGTTTTTCACTAAAACATCCCTTCTTTTTCTGACTCATTTGCATTGTTTTTTGGTTTTGGGTTTGTTTTTTTTTTTTTCATAAGGAGCAACAAGAAGCTTCAAAAACACTCAGAGTGTATCACTGGTTTTTAACAGTCATCAGCCTTGGGAATTGGTGGATATTTGAACACTCTCCTATAATTTAATCCATGAAATTTCAAGAAACATAATATCTTTTATGAGAAAGATCTCTCAAAATTATAATATTTGTATGGAAAGCAGATATGACCAGCTATAGCCTTAATCATCTAGTTAACCTAACCTCATCTAAAAGTACTGACCCATGAAAAAAAAAAGAAAGAAAATAAAAGCTATCATAGTTTTTTGGACTGAATTACAAAATAAGCAGTCAAAAAGAATGCAGGAGTAAATATATAATGATTGCCTTAAAAAAAATAAATTATTACAGTGCCTTTTAGGTGCAAAATGAGTTAAAATCGACAAGCACTGATGCCTGCAGTCAAAAAATCCCAAAAGGACATTAAATAATAGGGCACTGATAAATCATACAGTCTGAAGTTGTCTCCAAGTAAAGTTAAGTTTAGTCACTGCTTCATGCTAAAATTTTTTTAACTGT
>WAAG01026691.1:2931-18426 GCA_013390105.1 Tichodroma muraria | reverse complement strand
TGGCTCTGCAGCAGCTCAGGTTTCAGGGTCCAGTAGCTCACAGAAGGCAAACTCAGCTCTGTAAATTACTCTCAGACATTAAAAAAAAAAACCAACAACAAACAAACAAGCAAACAAAAGCAAACCACAGACACAAGAAATAACACACTAATACTAAGCATTCAAATATTATGCAAATATCACTTGTTCTTAAGCACTTTAAAAGAGCTTTGACTGACTTATCTAAATCCTGACCCAATGATCTCGTTTGTGAGTTGAGGAAGTATGGGCTGCATGATCAGACTATTAAAGTGAGTTGAGAACTTGCTGAACTGACAGGCTGGAACACTAATTATCAAGTGCTCAACATCCACTTGACAAAAAAATAACAGGTGAATATCACAAGGGTCAGTATCAGGGCACAGACTGCTCAGTATCTTCCTAAGCACTCTGGGCAACAAGGCAAACCGCAAATGTGCTGAAAGTGCAAATGATAGTAAAATAGAAAAGAAGGAGCAAAGACTTCTGTTCAAAAAAAAATAAAATTACTTGAAGGATAACACATATGTCATCTGCCCAGAGAGGCTGTGGAATTACATGAAGGTTTTTAAGAGCTGATGAAAAAAGTAAGAGTTGACTTCAACTAGTGTTGGCAACAGTCCTAAACTTGGAGGCAGAGGCTGGACCAGAGGGCCTCAAGAGATCCCTTCCCTTGTCTCTATGATCCCATGAAGATACAATGCAGGAACTTAAATGCTCAGGACAGCAACAGTAATTTGGAGAACAAACACTCCCAGTGAGGAAAAAGCATACCTTAACCTGACACGTGGGTGCAACAAATAAAACACTACTCAGGCAAATGGGCACATATTATTTCTCAGATTCAAAAAGGAGTGTGTTAGTTTCAGACCTTCTCTTTACAGGTTTTTAATTATAATGTGCATGAGGAAAAGCAGGGAGGTCTGCTTATTTGTAGACTCAAAAAAACTGAAGCAAAGAGAGAAGCTAAATTCAAAGTCAAATAATACAATATACTTTGTATTGCCAAGAGCTTAGAGAAGAGTCTTTCTTTTGTCTGACAAATGTCTGTTGACTCCTCCTTGACTGCCACTTAAATATCACTATAAGCACATTTTAAATACCTCACTACATTTACCCAAACTTTCAATTACAATATAATTCATCACAATGGCTTCTGAGCATACAAAGCCATCCTTTACATAGTTGACCTATAGGCTCTTTCACCATTACCAACAGAAACAAGATGCATACAGGGTTGAATTCTAATTAGAGAAAACTGTTTTGCAAATAAAAAAGTAACTCTTGCAGTGATGAGATGTCTCTCTACTTAAAAAATTTGTTGTGCCCAGTCTGAGTTGCCTAAACTGTTCCAGTAACTTGTTTGTTTGAAATATGGCAAGTAGACTTCCTATTGCTGTCCCTAAAATTATCTGGCTGTTCTACTAGTCCAAGAAAATCAGAGTGAGCTTCCATAACAGAATTCTTTTCCTGAAGGCTGCAAACACACAACGTGCATATGTACATGCGACATAGACAAACAGAAAAAAATTCAGCTGGTAGGAAGGTTTATTATCTGCTCTTACATACTCAAAATACAGAAAAAAGTAATCATCACACTCAGTTCCTGCAAACTTATTATGCTAATTTTTTTCTACACACAGCAAAAACATTTTTACTTATTACCTTAGAGCAGGAAGTTAATAATTAAATGTTCTGGCTTAGGATTCATTGAAAAGTCCAAGTTGCATAAATGACATGACATCACCAAGATTACTTAAGGTATTAGAGGGTCATGAGTAATATTTACCTAAAAAAACTGTTCCTGGCATCTCTAGTGTTACATTATTCATTCTGGTTGTGCTTATTCCTCTAGGGTCTAGGACATTGCATTAGGTGCTGTACTAACAAGCACCAAAATCCTAACACACTTAAGATTATCAATAACCACATCAAAGAGAACAGTCCTTCTATTCACAAGATTTGAAAATTATACTTTTTTTTTCCCTTATGTTTTATGCATTTTAAAACTACTGATGTATTCAAATATTTCAGGAAGCATTCTCTGCAGTCCATTCATTAACTACCGTTTCACATTAGACAGTGACTGTACCCATTAGGCACCAATTAGCTCTGCACATTATTTCTGTGCATATCTGGAGGACATTCCACCTCCCCCATAAAGATAAGAATACCAAAGACTTCTCCCCACCCCTTAACAGTCAAGTGGAGAAGGCACAAGCGATATATTCTTAAATTAGAAGATTCAAAGTTAAAAGTAGAGCTTTTTATCAAGTTATTTTTACCAAAAACAGTCTGCTTAGCAAGGCTGTGCTATGAAAAGCACAAGTACTCAATCTTCTCATTTTGCTCAAAAAACACTGTAAATGTATTTAAATAATTTACTACTACATATTTTAGCTGATCCCATTCATCTAAACCAGGATGAAACTTTATCCATCTTATCCATCTTGCTTTCAAATAATCCTATATACTTCAGAAGGGCTCTGCCAAATAAGACAATAAATATGCATAAACATGGATCAGATTTTAATCATCTTAATGAAACAGTATACCTCCTTTACTTTACCGAAAAGAAAATAAAATGGTGAGGGGCTCCCTGTAACAGCAAGGCTTAAGTGCTTTAAATCATTCCTGGGATACACTTTCTCTGTACAAGTGCCTGACAGAAGGCTGTATCCAGGTGGTCTCTTCTCCTGGGTAAAAAGCAAGAGGATGAGTAAAAATGGCCTCAAGTTGCTCCAGAAAAGGTTTGAATTGGATATTAGAAAACATTTCTTCACTGGAAGGGTTGCCAGGCATTGGAACAGGCTGCCCAGGGAATTGGGGGACACCTTCCCCCACCCCCCCCGGAAGTGCTCAAAAGGAAGGTGGATGTGGCATTTGGGGACATGGATCAGTGGTGCTCATAGCAGTGCTGGGTTAATGGTTGGACTCCATGATCACAGAGGTCTTTCCCAACCTTTATGACTCTGCAACTCCATTTATCCCAACAACATCCACCTACAGTAGGTTGAATTGTAATGGAGCCCTGGTCAGGACATAAAGAGAAACCTGTATGTACACAATTTGGGTCTCGAGTGCCAAAAAGACCAATAATCATTTGGTTATGCTTCCTCTCCACAGCATGGAGAGCAAAGCTGATCCATGACTGAGGATTAGCTGGAATCTCACATTATAGTGATGGAGCCCTTGCCAGAACAAGATTTGATTTACAGCAGCCCATGACGCTGGCATTACATATGTCATATTTATTAGGATTGAATTCCTCCTCAGCAGACACGCAACAACATTCGAGTGACTCAAGACAATAATCTATTTTAGGTTTTAAAGAAAACTACGACAAGCAAGACAAAAGAGAAGTTGCCTTTAAAACCAATTTAATCAGTGGGCTCTAAACTTCTCTAGGGTCTAAGCTAAACTTTTCTCCAGTTTGCCCCTTCTCTCAGCTTTGTCACTAAATTAGGTGTAGCCACCTATTTATACCACTTTACCTGGTAGTGCTGCTGGTGTGGTCACAAAGGACAACAGAACCTATTTTACCAGGTTTTCAAGCAAGCACAACACAGAAATTATTTCAGTCTGACTCCTTAGCTATATACAAGTTACCACAGATGGAATAAACACATGAAATGATGAAAGACTTCAAAAATGTTGAAGATAAAAATACTAAAAGCTGAGTTCAGGTGCTGAGCCACAATGCAAAGCGGAAATTAAGATCTAGGTCCATAAGAAAAAACACTGCAAAAGAAATCTGATAGTAATAATGATTCCTCTGTAAAACTATTTTGTAGGGCTGAAATGAAACTTAAATACATTTAGGGTGAACACTGTTGTTCTAACTCCACAAAACTATCAAGGATTAAAAGGAGCATTTTGTATTTAATACTCCAGCGGTGGGGAATTTAAAACTACATTCCTTAACCCGTTTTATCTCTCCCTGTTCCAGCAACAAGCGCGGTGTGGTGCAGGGAGGAGTCAGCAGATGGCACCCACGAACCAGAGCGCACACACCCTGATGGCCTTTAGCTCACACACAGTGGGCTGGGTTACTCACAAACACCTGGGATTTCTTTCTGTACCAGCCAGGATCTTCCCTAACCCCGTGTAAATGGTCTAACTGTGTATAAATCAACTTCACCTTCACTACAAAGGTGACTTGCTGCACAATCATCAGGTGCAAGCTGACATCAGAAAGAAGTGGAACAGTGCTTTTCATTTTCATAATTTTAATCTCAAACTCCACAATACCAATATTTTTACCCCAGTTTACACCAGTTTCTGTGCAAGAATGCTAGTGGCAAATACTCCCTTTCACGTTACCAAACACACACCTCAAAGATACAACCTCAAAAAACAAAAAAGAAAAACAAAATCAACATACAGGTGGCAACTTAGATCAAAAACCAGAAGGCATTAGAAAGAACCTAAAATTCTCTTAAAAATCAGTATCAGAATACTGACACAACTCATGCTTTTTAGGTCTGTGGTTAACAGCGGTCCTTATGCTACAAGAATGTGGAGAAAGGATAGCTGAAGGTCCCCTCAGTAACAAAATAAGGTAGGGAGGGCATTAACTGCTAATGCAGAAGAAAAAGCAAGACAGGTACCAAATATTTCAAGGAGACTGGACTGCCCAGAAACTCTATGCTGCATATTTGCAGTACATAAACCACCTAAAATTCTGAAAACGTCACTGTCTTCACATGACTTTCACCTTATAAAGAACTTTCTGAAAATCCAGTGCCTGTTATTGTTCACATTCAAACTCCATCACTCCTTCACCCCTCAGTTACACCATTAGAAAGTAGTTGTTTTTTACACAAAACTAATTCTAATACCAAGTGCAGATCTGTGCAACATTTTTTTTTCTTCTTCCTCCTGTTAGTTAGACAAAGAACAGGCTGGAAAAATACAGGGTTGTGCTGAGAATGGAAGACATGGAAAAAAATCTCACCTTCACTCAAGCTACTGTAAGGTATACATCCATCTCTTTCTGTTTCAAGACCGACAAATATCAGATAAGGATTTAATTCTTAGACCTGAAGTTAAACACATGGAATACAGGCACATAGCTTGGACCAGCTATTTTAAGCAGTTGCTTTTGTTGTCACCACATGGCGTCAATCACATCATACATTTTAGATCAACAGAAAGACTGTGATGCAGCAGGGTTCTGAATAGATAATCAGAACTGTGCTTCAGTACGTGACAGCTCCACCAAAAAAATTCTCAAAATCTAAATACATGCACAGAACAAACTGCATCTGCTATATATAGGTCACAAACCAGCAGGGAGTCAGAAAAACTTCCATTCAGAACTTTAAGTGATGGATTAAGACAATAAAACAATTTCCTTGGGAAATACTTATTAAAAGGTATAAGATTTTTTATTTAAATCATTTGAAACTGGAATATAAAAACAGGAAGACAGATTATATTTCTAAGAAACACTTCTATACTATTTGTGCTGTGTTTCTCCCTCTTAACTGTGAGGCAAACAGGAGCAATCACAGGAGCAGCTGCATCACAGAGCACACAGCAGGCAGAATGGACACCCAATAAAGAAATACCTGAAAGGAAGATTTGTAGTTAAAAATGCAAAAGATAAAGGGGTGTCCAGAAGGACACAGGAAGGGAAGACAACATAACAGCATTCTGTGATATATTTCCACAGCTCCTGCTGGCAGCAGCAGACTTTAAAGGAATTTGGAAGTGTCTGTGACCAATCCCTCAAGTCAGACAGTTTGAAGCAGTCCTGCATGTTTATTCAGAGGAACAGGATCACCAGTACATAACAACTGAATGGGTCCAGAAGTTGCTCATTTAAGCATCTAATATTATGTATCCCGAATTGGGCCTCTGCTTGTTAAGGAAAAATTCCTGGGAGAATCCACCCAGAAGCTTTGCAAAGACAAAAAAGTGAAAGCAAGCAGTGCCAACTTGTTGATGTACATTAAAAATGTTTGATATCACATAGGAGGCAGTCTCTGGGCTGTGTCAGTGCTCTCAGCCTGTACATGGCCCTGTCCAGGAACTCAAGGCAAACCAAGAAAAAATAACTCCAGTCTTGAGACTGGCAGAAAGCTGATTCAGATGTCCCTGTGATTCAATGCAACACAACCTCAGCCATGTGAATACCCATTCCCTTCTCTTCAAGACTGCTGGTATTTCAAACCTGAGTGAAGTGACTTTGCTTTCAGTGAGGGATACTACAGAATTCAGCTGTTTAACAGAAAAAACCAACCAACCAACCAACCAAAAAACTAACAAAAAACCCAAACAACAAAAAAACCCCAAACAAACAAAACCCCAAAAGCTTTCAAGAAGAAATAGAAAAAACAATCAGCATCCAAAAGAGTCGTAAGAGTCATGAAGAATAAAAATGCAAGAGACATGTGTTTCTTGAATTTATCATGGCTTTTCTAAGTCAGCCCATGGTACACACCAGTCTGATATTGAGGCCTTGACACAGGGGATATCTCACTGGACACTGGAAACTCAGGGATGAAACCATCAGATTTCTCCCCAGTACTGGTTCCAGTCATATGATACGGAAAATTTCTGTATTCTGCATGCTGCAGTCTTACAATGTCTTTATGTTTTTTTCACTCACCACAAGGCCAGGTAAAGCCAATATACAGAGACTTGAGTTCACCCTGCTGCAATGCAAGAGTTGCTTTTATTACTCTCTTGTCAGAGGTACTGCATTTTTTTCCCCATTTTACTGTCATCTTAACTTCAAGCTCATTAGTCCCTATCACATGGAAGGCTTCTCTTATCCCTCTGAGACAAACACATTACATCTACCATATCTGCAATGCCTCTGCTTCTGGATTAAGTTCCAAAGCCCAGTACAAAAGTTATGTAACTTAAGCAGGGTAGAGTGTCCAGAAAATGCAATTGAATTAGAAGAAAATAACCTAAAAGTAATCACATTAAACCAAGACAATTTAAAAAGTACATTCATATACACTGTGCAGGAAACTGAGAACTCTAACAAAATCCTCACTGGTGGAATTGTATCAGCAGATCTTGCTGCCCCAGGATTGCACCTGAGAACAAAACCATGGAGAAATCTTCGCACTACCGCTGCAAATACTAAAATTTCCTTCAGCTGGAAAAGAATCAGGAATTCATCTGGCACAGAAGAAAACATGTTTTAAAATGCACAGAAGTAATTGATAATCCATATCACCTTGATTCAACTATGATCTCTCACCTCTGTGCTCAAATCTGCAGATTCTGTCTTAATTTTAATGCCACAATCTTAAAGCCACTATCTCTCCCTTCTCCACCCTTTATTTTCTCACACCACCTCCCCACACCCCTCATTTTCTAAGACCATATTCCTCTCCAAGCAGTATTTTTTTCCCACCTCTATTAACCATTAGTTTATTAATTGCATTTAACTCTTTATAATATATATAACACAATATTAACATATATTTTGTATTAAATATTTGAGAAATTCCCTTAAATAAGTGGCAATTAGAGCTGCAAATTTACTATTTTGAATGTGATTAAACTGTAAGGTTGCTTCTGTAAACGCAGTGTCTATGCACTGCTAATGAAGGCTGACCTTCATTTAGCAGCTTTTTCCTTGGGCCAGAAAACTGATATCAGAACTTGTGGTTGGATTAGGACCTCTGATGCTATTAAAATAAAGAACAGCTGCTGCCCTAACCACATTAGAATGGCTTTACTGCACTTTTTGATTACTATCAGCTAGAAAAACAGGATTTTTGTTGACTTCAGAGTGACAGTTTGCTGAAGGGAGGAGGGCAAAACTGTGTTTGATTATTAGTAGATATTTGCTGATAAGAACTACTTAGTGGAACAAACCAAAGACTTCTCTATAAATTACATAAAGGCAGCTTTTCCCTTTGGGAGCTGTAGCTCTTGCTTGTGTCAGCAGATACCAGAAGGGTTGACTTCTTCCTTTAATATGCAATGTGCCAGCATCAGTTTCAATGAGACCCAGGGAAGTCCCTGCAGAGCTCATGGCTGTGCTTTATTCCAAATGTGACTTGCTATCTTATCATCTTGGCTTTTATTGCTTTATGAAAACATGCCATGCCTTAGATTGCCAGACAAGAAAAAAAGGGAAAAAAACCCAAACAGGAGTAACACTGGTCAAGAATAGCAAGAATGACCAGTAACAATAAATCTTATCATCCCAGAAAATATATCCTGCTATCATCCTGGAGAAGAAAGGCTCAATGTTCTGTGTACATGCAGTCAAACTCCAGTATTTTCAAGAAGGATAATCAGAAGGAAAACTCTACCAACACCAAAACTCTGTCAGCAGAAGTTGCTGGCTGAATCCCTGTTCCAGCTAACCCTGGTAGAGCTCAGAGAAAAGCCACACCAGCCTCAGTGTTCCAGGCCAGTTCCAACTTCCTCAAAGATCAAAAGGCATTTGAGTCCAGGAATTTAGTTCAACCTATTACAGGAGACAGACAACTGCCAAGTGGAATCTTAACCTAAATTTGTACAGTGTTCAGTGTTTAGAGATATCTAAATCAGACCTACCCACACTTTATCCTACAGTGGCCAATGTTCTGGAGAAAGGAGTAACTCAGAGGATGATTTTTTACTGACTTACACATAAGACCTTGCAATCCCCTCTGGCTCCCAGAGCCTCTTTACTCATGTCGTAACAGAAGTCCCTCGTAAACCTCGGCATGGATTTACTAACACCTTTGTTAAAATGTCTCGTCATTCAGAAGTCTGTATTTTAGTAGAACTGGTAAGAAAATTATATTCCTGTTAAAAAAAAAAAAAATTGGAAATACCCTGAATAGTCCTTTCCCAGGAGAGATTTCCCACCCATCCTGGTTTGAGATAACACATTCCCTCTAGACTGCAGAGTAGAACACAGCCACAGAAAGCCAGCACTAGAAGAATTTTTCCATAGTTGCTCTTAAGGAAAAAAGCACGTTTCCAAATTTAAAAAGCAGACAGTAACTGCTGTCTTGTGTGTTCTGGAAAGAACATTAATCAGGTTATTTTTGTAATTTACAAACAACTAGTATAGTTAAATGCTTTGAAGCACTACTTCAAATTTCAGCTGCAAGGAATACAGGCCTACCTTTAACCCAGTTGGTCTTTTGCCAGGCACGTTCTCCCATTGAAACAGGGGCATTTGTGCTCCCAAGAACACTGTGCATGGATGGGAAAATAACCTCAAGTACTGTAACAATTATTAGACAGCATCCACATGACATACAGTGGCCTTTCAGACCCAGAAATACTTGTTACTAATTTCTTGGTTGGTTGAGGGGTTTTTTTTATTTAAAAGGAAAACAACACTAGCACCACCACAAAAACACATTTTCAGAGCAGGACTGAACATTGATGCAATTGAGGAATATTCAGAGCTGGGTAATTCCAGCATGCCAACAGCATAATCTCCAAACAACCCAAGAGAAGATGGAAGGAATGCCTAAACTAGACTGACAACTCCTTACAGCTCCTTTGGAAATTCTGCAGATCACCTCAGAGGAAATTACCATCAGACCCTATATACATACATAAATGCAAGCTGTCTTGTTAAGAGCTACAAGAGCAGCCTTAAATCATCTCCTTATAAATATGCATTGACATTCTGAATATGCAAAACACACCAATCAAATTTAACTAATTTTCTGCCTCTGAATCAGAATGAATACTCAACAAATCCCTAATGTCAATGAAGGTGAACTTCTCCACTGCCCCTTCTCCAGTAAAACCTTAGCTCCATATGATTACCATGGCTTGAGACCTAAGGAGTTCCAGACACTGAGATGCTTTGTGGATCTTACTGCTAGTCATGTTTAGAGAGTTAACATGCTACAGTACACCCAGCTTCCTGCAGGTACTGCTTTTCTTATGGGAGCTCCTCAACAGAACTCACACCTGACCTGTTGGGAGGAACAGCAGCTACAGGGAGGAGCTGTGACACCATATCCCATTCCATGTACCAACACAGAGCTGGATAACAAGGTCCAGCAGCTACACCGTGGGGTAAAAGGGAGGTTTATGAATGACAAATACAGAATCGTAGAATAGTTTAGGTTGGAAGGGATCTAAAAAGATAATCAAGTTCCAACCCCTGCCATGGGCAGGGACACCTTCCACTAGACCTGGTTGCTCCAAGCTTCAACCAAGCTGGCCTTGAACATTTTCAAGGATGCAGCATTCACATCTTCCTTGGGCAACCTATGCCAGGGCCTCACCACCCTCACAGTAAAGAATTACTTCTTAGTATCTAATGTCAAACTACCCTCCTTTGGTTTAAGGCCATTTTAAGGCCAAATATCAACAGTCTTTTCCAACTGTAGAGAGAACTTGTATAATGAGGCTGAAAAAATCAGGCTTACCACTCCAGCAGTCAGATGGAGTATCAGATGCAGAGCATGGAAGATCACAGGTGTTTTCAGACAAAACACTGTATTGCTCAGAGAAAGTTCATAGGGAAAGTATTTGAAATTAGTCACAGAAAAAAATGCAATGGAAAAAGAACTTTAGATTGCGTATTTCTTAAAGCAAGAACAGCCTCCTTAAGCTTTATTTTAGTGCTTCCATGATCATACAAAAAAAGAAGAGCTTGGCTGTCTGCAAACCAGCACCCAGGGAAAGTGCAAAATAGGATTCCCAGGGGGCATCTGTGATTCATGAAGGACACTGCTCCTGCAGCCTCTCTTTGCAAGCTCTCTTTATTTTCACTTTATTAGATGCACAGAGTAAAGAAACACTTCAATTTCCACAGAATGCCAGGGAGTAACACTGATCCCATTTACAAAGCAGAAAAAAGAAAAGTAGGTGGATTCCACAGCATGAGGCACAGTCTACTTCAAGTGGCAGCTTCTGATAATGTTATCATATCAACCACCAACAACCTTAAAAGGTAGAAAAACTGAAAGTAAAACAAAGCAACAGCAAGTGTACCAGGAAGGCACAGTGAAGCCTGCATTCCTTTCCAGCCTTGGAGCCTGACTTCATCTTTGCTAGGGTGACCTTCCACTGGGTCCAGGCTTGAATACTAATATTAGACTAAAAAGAAGTGTGCCACCCTCTAAATATGATGATGACTCAACACCTAGAGGCTTCAGTGATGTAATATGAACAAAGAGATTCTGACTTCACAATCAGATGCTTAAAACTCAAGTCAAAAGGAACAGATCTTCCTTTCCCTGCAGACACCAAGCCTGCTTAGAGTCTCCCAGAGCATCATCTTGAATTAGCCTGTAGGAAAAGGGAACAGAAGAAACATTTGACACATGGCAGCAGACACACTGGCTCCAGTTTGTTTAAAAGGAGCACTGAACAGACACATTTCAATTATCTGCTTCAGTCAAAGCATCAGCAGAAAGTTTCAGTTCCAGAATTAACATATAAAAGTTAAAGACAACACAGTAGACCAGCGGGCAGTCCAGTGTCTTTCGCTGAACCTTAAAAATAAAAATAGCAGCATGAAAATGGGCTTTGTTGAGAAATCTGAATGCAAGTACAAAGGGAAAAAAGCCTTTACAAGTAAGGCTACAAAGAGCTCTTAAAGCATCACTCTTGGACAAATATTTCAGCACCTACCTGAGGGAGCCTTAAATATTTTTCAGGATTCAAGTTCAGTAATATATCTTTAAAAAAAAGTTAGAGGAAGTCTAACAGAGGCTTCTGCAGTAAGAGCAAGCAATCATCCAATATATGTAAATAAAGTTGTAATGTGAAAGAATCCCTCATGAAAATAGTAACTGTTTTCATAGTAAAGTCCTTCTATTAAAATAGGATTATCTTTTCCATTGGCTTGTTAGTTTGACTTTTCTCCTTCCTGCCCCACCCTACCTCCATTAAGCTCATGGTTCAGAAAATGCATTTTTAATCACCTTTATTCCCCAATCTTGCATTCCTACACTGGCCCTCTGCATCAGAAGAGTTAGTATACACTTCAACAGATGTTCACAGAACCACAGATTGGAGGAGGTCAGAAAGGACCTCTGGAGGTCCAACCCACCCCTGGCTCAAGCAGGGCCAGCTTGAGCTCAGCTGCCCAGGACCATATCCAGACAGCTCTGGAGTACCTCCACTGAGAGACTGCACCACCTCCCTGGGCACCCTGCGGTATCACTGCCACAGTAAAAAAGCATTTTCTGATGTTCAAAGGGAACCTCCTGTGTTTCAGTTGATGCCTGTGGCCTCTGCTCCTGGAACATGGCATCACTGAAAAGAGGCTGGATCAGCCCTGTTTGCACCCTGTCTTCAGGGGTCCACACACACTGCTCAGATCCACCTGAGCCTTCTCCAGCTCAACAGGCACAGCTCCCTTGTCCTTTCTTCAGAGCAGACAGGCTCCCACCCCTTCATCTCTGTGACCTCCCTCCAGTATGTCTACATTTTCCTCATGCTGGAAATCCCAGAACTGGAAACATTTGATCAGTATTTTTTCATGCAGAAATAATAATAGTATCTCCTATTGGTTTAATTACATTGGCAAGAAAAAGCACTTGGCGGGCTTTGGCTATCACTGCCTAGGCAGCTTCACCATAACTAAAATGCTCAGAAACTGATGAATCATTCTTTATCTGAAATAAAACCATCAAGTTTAATTGGTGCTCCTTCCAATTTGAGCCAAAAGATTGGTAAAAAAAGGAGCATGCAGCTTCTAAAACGCTTGAGGAAACACATCCTTCCCTCATGAAAACATATTCTAATAATGACAGCTTTGTGTAAGCATCTCCTGAGGCACTACAGCATCTGAAGAAACCGTCCTAAGAGACAAAGATGCTTCACTTTGACAGTGTGTTTACCAGTCCCAGCCTGAAGGAAATCAGAGTCGCAGAAGAGAAAGGTTGGTTTTACAGTACAGTGATAGATACATAACAAAAGCACAACAAAAGGGTTACTAGCCAGAGTTTAAGGGCTATGGGTAGCAATTAACTGCTGAAACACTCAAATACCCACCCCCAGAAGTTACCAGAGTCATGGCCTTTGGCTCACCAACACAGTTGCTTTATCAGGAAAGCTAAAAGGAGCAGCACCTCCCATTCAGTCACACTACCAGCCAAAAATAAGTCTTAATTTTGGTGTATCTTGATCACACATAAATAGTCCCATCAATGCAACAAAACCCAGGGTTAAAGCATAATTTCATTTTTAGCTTCCTTACAATAAGACTTCCATGACCCAACCAAGTCAGTGCTGTACACTCCAAAACACCAAATTAATCTGCCCCTACCATTAAGAGCTTTATGCCAAAACAAATGATCAAAACACAGGACAGTGACAGGGCACAACCGAATGTGATCCCAGCTTTGCAACAGATTATCCTGTTGGATAATCTTCTCCACACCTTGGCTGGATTTTAGGAACTAAAAAGCTCTGTATTTTGAGCACACTGTAAAGAAGGTACAATTTTATTTTCCATAGGAAGGTGCAGGCCATGATGGGAGTGAAGATAAGCAAAGCCACCTCCCCTCAGCTGTAGCAAGCTGCTAAAACATCCTGCACAAATCCTCAACCACCCATACCATCGACCCAGTTATCTGGGACACTCTCCTGATCCAAGCACACATTTCTTTCCAGGAACACGGCCTGGAAGGTAGGGAAATATTTTTTGACCAGATGCCCTGTTGCTGAAGCACGATCAGTTGTAGGTAGCATTAATCTATATTCCCCTTTTCTTTAGTTTTCTAAGTTTCAGGGCAGTCAGTTCTAAGCACCTTCCTTGAAGCCTGATGGCAAACTAATCTTCAGATCCCAGAGTCCACAACTCTTCAGGCTCAGGATGGTGAGACCTCAGGGTGCCAGCCAGGAGAAAACCCAAGCCTGTGTCTTTCCCTGCAAAGGACACAGCCTTCAGCTGCCAGAATTCCTCACCTTCAGAAAATGAACATCCGAACTCAGGCTCCCTGCAGGTGCCATCATTGCTTTTGACAGGAGACAGAATCCCTTCTAAGAGGGATTGCAGACACAACACTGGTGAAAGGGTATTTCTGACACAGGACTCAGAACAAACCAAATCAGCTTATCCCCAGCACAGGTGTACGTGATGCCAGTAGCTGCTGCAAGTCCACATTCCAGCACAAGCTGGAATTTATCCTGTATCTGATACAAAAGAGTTAAATGCCTTCAAATTAAAACCTGTCTTTAGTAAGTGTACTGCTTAGGTATTAGTGTCTTAGAAGTTTGAACTTGACATTTCAGTTCCTTAGAAATTACAGTTACTTCAGAAAATGTAACTTTAGAACTGACAGGGAAACTTCTTTAATGCTGTTCCATGCTAAAGCCACTCAGAACTTTCTACACCAGATCAAATCAGCCATTTACAATGAGGGGCTTCTCTGGCTTCCTTTGCTAGCTAACTTGTAACTTGCAATCATACCTTTACTTTCCTCCTTAAAGTGCAGGTCAAGAGTAAAAGTCAAAAATACATTACAGAAAACTTTACTTTCTGTGGAATGAACACCACAATTAAACAATTTTAGATATAACTATTACTGCAGTACATACTTTTTAGAAGTTTAGTGTACCATTACATATACTTTGGATCAATATATAATTGAAGATATGATTGTTAGCACAATTTATGAATAGTGATCATGTGAGATTTTAAAATTTAGCTTAGCAACTTGACAATATTTTATTTTGAATCCATGTGTGCTCTTATCTTGCAGCAACAGTTATTAATAGAAAGGATTATGGGTATTAATCAACTGGGAACACAAGTACATGTTCTACAGGGATAATAAAAACCATAATCAACTCCCCAGGTTCTTGGATTTAATGAGAAATCTGAAGGTAATCCCATCTCATTAAATAGAGACTTACAGGAGTAACCACTTACCTGCAAACAGAGCTGTTCAGCCCACAGCACGGACAGGGCACTTACAGACCCACAGTGGCACAGAACCTCCACCTCCACAACCCAGCTGCTGTTCTTAAGACACATCCTTAAGTCCTGCAAGTCTTTGGGGATTGCTATCCCACATACTTACATAATCACCCATTCCCTTTTCTAACTAAGCCATCAGCTGAATACCAGAATACAGCTCTCAAAAGGGAAAGCTCAGGAGCAAGTGGGGATAGAATCTCTGCAGGGTGAAGAGGGAGATTCTCTACTCCCAGTTGGGCTTCTCTTGTCTTCCTTTAAAACTGGACTTTCAGACCCCTTCAGCTTTAGTCAAATTCATTACCAGATGGTGACAGAATTCTGGAAAATGGCAGAATGTAAATGCAAGATGCTTATCAGCAAAAGGCCTATTCAATAAAATAGGGCACCGTTTTTCAAAATTGCAATTTAGAGTGTAGAATTTGTAATATATAAATGCCCATTTTAAAGCTCATATCACAGCACTAATCTATATTACTCAAACATATACAAGACACTATTACAGAAGACAAAAATGCCTAAAAAACTAAACCCAAATAATTCCACTTGTGCAGCCTCACTAGACATCACTTTCAGTAACTTTTACAGGAAGCCTGTATCCCTAGAAA